>JAUTBT010026486.1:0-19751 GCA_032361225.1 Lepetodrilus schrolli
TACCACTACTAATACTACTACGACTACGATTACGACTACTACTACTACTACTACTACTACTACTACTACTACTACTACCACTACCACTACCACTACTACTACTACTAGGTCAAGATGAATACTACTATAAAAAGGCCAGTCAGAGAGCTCCTCTTACTTTTTTTTTTGCACATAGAAGCCAAGGTTCATCCTCTTTCAACATTTACCATGGTTACAGGTCATTGTTTTGGGTTTCACACCTGGGTCATTTTGTGCTTATTTCAGGTCTGTTCAAACCGATCCCGGGTCGTTTTGTACTAGTTTTGTGTCGTGTTGATGGTTTTACTAATGTTAAGTAGTAAATGTACACAAATAGTAGCGACAAACCTGTTTACCATTATTCTTTTGGCAGAATGTTAATGCTTTTTTTATGCTCCATTAAGCCACATGCATAAGCTTTTTAATAAATTACGCTTTTTGAAAAGGCCATATTACGGTTTTTGATACTGCGACATATTTTGTTCGTTTTCAATTCTCAATTTCAAGGAAATGTCCATATGCATATTTATCATGTGTATGTTCTCCTTCTTCAGCTTCCTTCATTTTCAAAAGTGCAGGAAAATATGCTGTTCATTTCCATCGTGTTTCGTCATGTCAATGCATCAAAAACTACCAGTTTCGCACGAACCATCATGTCGGATGAAAAAACTGTGTCAAAGGTCACACGCACGCACGCACACGCACGCACACATACATACACACACAGAAACTGTACGTTTACACACACACACACACACACACACACACTCATAATGGATAGCTACAAGAGCTTCATGCAATGATGGTGCCTCCAGAACTTTGAATTAAATGGAGTTATCTACCTTGACCAAGACAGATGTCGCTGTGGGTAGCCCGTAGAATACCTTTAACATTAGGAGAAATTGATTGGGCAAGTGTTTAGTTCTATCCTTGTCACACACATACACACACACACGCACGCGCACGCAAGCACACACACACACACACACACACACACAGAGAAACTGTACGTTTAGAGCCCTACTTAACGACATACAATAACAGTTTGTTGACATATTTCATGGTCAAATATATTTTAGTGGACAACAAGCTACATTTTCAGCATGTCCTACTGGTTTTCAATATTTCCATGTTTTTTCATAATACGGAAATCATGCTAGTAACAAATTTATCCAAAATCTTAATAGATATAGTACATTAAAAAAAAAGCAAAAATGTGAATATTCATGCGGATTGTCTTACTAACGTACAAGTCAAATGTGATTTTGCTTCCTCCCATTTGTTGTTCGTGAAGTAGACCGGTATTAAAATTTAACAATTTGCTATTCATTAATAAAAATGTTTCAATATTAATTGTGACTTAGAATTGTTTTTATATTTCCTGGTGAGATGCTTGTGTGCATTCTGCCTAGAGTAACCTCCCATGACTCACAGGAAATCATACATTGACCAGCTGCTACAACATGTGCAATGGTCCTATTGTGTGGCATTCCAACCCAATCAAACTTTCATTACTGGTTGAGTCGTCCAATGCATAAACATGATAAATAGCAGGTCCAACGTTCCATCGCCAAGTCCATTTACTGCTTGCGTAATCAATGATAACAGAAGCTGAGGTAGCCTAGACATGTCATTTGGCTGTATAAATAGTAAATACTCTTGACTGTATCACTTGGAAGCACCTCTAAACACCAATATTAAAATATAAATTAAATAAAAATAACTACACATTTCTTGCAGTAGCTTCGCAGCAAGGTTAAACTCAATAATCAGTCAATAGTAGTTTATTATTTTAATGACAATACCTAGTAAAAAAATCTTTCTTTTTCAAATCCTATATTTCCACTAGTCCGAACACTTTCACCTTTTAGTTTAAGTACTGGCAATAAATACTATAAATAACTGACTATAAATACTATCAGGGAGTTTCCATTAACACATGATGCTACTGATGTGACTGTGTGAGCTGGTGGTCTAGGGAATAGCTGAAATTGATTTGTTTTTTTATTGAAATCGCCAATTGTGCAATAAATATCCCTGTTGTCAGACAATAGAACTAACGGTGATCCACAGATGGAGAGAGTTGCAATCTAAAGGGGGAAAAAAAGTCGAATGTTTTGTACTGTTATGTTTTTGCAATACTTTGATATTTTGGATCTAATTATAGTGTAGGACTTGCAGCAGTACATTGCATGAGAACAAGCTCAGGGATCTTAGCTTTCTCTTAGTTCAGCCCTCTTCTTGTTGTACCAGCCCTGGTCTTTCTTTTAGTTCAGCCCTCTTCTTGTTGTACCAGCCCTGGTCATGGATGTTAGTGTTCTCTTAGTTCAGCCCTCTTCTCACTGTACCAGCCCTGGTCATGGATGTTAGTGTTAGTTCAGCTTTCTCTTAGTTCAGCCCTCTTCTCGCTGTACCAGCCCTGGTCATGGATGTTAGTTTTCTCTTAGTTCAGCCCTCTTCTCGCTGTACCAGCCCTGGTCAGGGATCTTAGCTTTCTCTTAGTTCAGCCCTCTTCTCGTTGTACCAGCCCTGGTCAGGGATGCTAGCTTTATTTTAGTTCAGCCCTCTTCTCGCTGTACCAGCCCTTGTCAGGGATGTTAGTTTTCTCTTAGTTCAGCCCTTTTCTCGCTGTACCAGCCCTGGCTCATGGGTCTTATGGTAACATGTAATTCAAATCCCACACCGAGAGCCCAGCATCGATGTTCGCGAAAGTTACCTTTCTTATGCGATATTGATAGGATGAGCAGTTTGGTATAGTGGCAGTGCAGATATCGTCCTTGGTCTGTCGGTGCCAGCCAGTGCTCACAAGTTTTCTGCAACATTCAGCACTACGGATGTTGCGTATTTCCTCTTGCCCTAAAACTGTCAAGCCGTGATATAAGTGAAAGAATCTTTAAAGCGACTCAAAACCCCAATTAAAAAAAAAAATCTTTCATTGATTTCATGCTTTTTGTCATTTGAGGAACATTTCACCCATACATATGAAACGATTAATTTAAATGACTCGAACAGATATGGCCAATGTGGTATGATTTTACCTATGCCTGTTTCTATTATTGGTCATATGTAACCCATCCGAATAAATCCTTTTACCTAACAATGATAAACAATCAATTGTTTTGAAAATGGTGCCTATTCATGGGGATTCCCCTCTATGTTAGTCGGGTGGTTAGAAGATTACCTCAGTCAGACAGTGTTGATAGGTCACACACTCTAGCTCACCAGCAATTTATGTAAATAAACAAACTGACTGCCCGGAAAATGAGCTGATTTATGTGGTGTAGGATCATCAGTTAGGTTTATAGTTATGCAATATGAATTTTGTGTTTGAGTCACTTTAACACTGTAGGTTCTCCTGCCACCATGAAACAGACTGTCAAGATATCACCAATCAAAGTACTGCAGAAAACTAAACTGTGTAAAACTCTTTACCTCACTCATTTCCTCGATAGGAAATTCTATTTTCATCTCTCTGAGGAAATTTGTTTAATAGATACTGTAAATCATAAAATGTTAGCGTCGTAAAACTTATCGCCCATTGGATTAGTGACCCATTAGCATCACAAAATGTTAACGAGCTCGTCTAAATTTAGAACATAATTTGAGCAATTTCTTCATATATATTTATCTTCAATTGCCAATGTGAAACACTGTTGGTAATGAATAGTATCAACAATAACTAATTGCATGTGTATAGTTAATACCTTTTCGACAGGAAAACAGGAAGTTCTAAGACCTAGACCAGTCCATGATATTGCTTAGGTAAACAGTATAATTCTACTTTGGTTGATAGATATGACGGGACTATTGGGAATCCAATTAGTGTGTTTTTACAAACATAACGACATCCTAAATTTCGGCGCTCCTAACTTTATGACCCAGTTTATCACCTCCTAAGTCGATTTAAGAAGGGATAAGACTTGTGACATAGTTGTGAAACACTTGTTACGAGGTGATAACTTTTAGGACTGGTTTAGGAGGGAGGCCATCATGAAACGGAGGCTAGGTAACTATATTATCATGTACTCATGAAACCTAATTTGCCTAAATTTAGTGCTAACATATGTGTGACATGCCATTATGAAGCAGATATCAACTGCCATCTTAAATCCTTTACCTTTGATGTTTTCCTATCTAAAAAGTTATTTATATTTAGTTAGTATATTCCTTTGCTATATTAATATAATTTATATATAATATAATTTTCAAATAGCAAGCGATATCTACAGCAGTAGATATCATTTGACCCAATTCTTGGTTTATTTGATTGTTTATTTCATTGTTCTACCATTGTGATGTCATGCTGTAGATATCGCTTGACCCAAGTATTTGATTGTTCAGCCATTGTGATGTCATCGCTACAAGTGTGATGTCGTAGCATTGCTGTGATGTCACAGTGCAAATGCACAGTAGCCTAAAGATTTGACTTCATAGTAAAATCTTTATGATGTAGAATTTGTCTTCTTTAATGACTTTAAAATTATATTTGGTGATAAATAGATTCTCACCCTCGTGTCTTGGAGTATCAAATATATCAACACTCGTCGATGAAACTTTCATATATTTGATATTCCAAGACACTTGGGTGAGATTCTCTATTTATCACCCAATACTGGCTCTGAGAGGAGATATATGAAGTAGTTCAAATTGATATCTCCTAGGAAATATCACTTCAAATGTTTGTGATTGGTCAATTCAGGCAAGTGACTTGACAGTGATGCCAAACAGTCTGCCTATTGTGATATCATCACAATCAGAGCAATGCTATGATATCACATTCTAACAGTACGGTGTGAGAACAAAGGCGCAACGTGTACTTTGTGTGACGGTAAAGTGTATGCAATGTTAGAATAGGAATAGAGTACGGTCTACATCTATACAAAGTGTATTAAAGTTGTGAATATCGGTTGTATGGACAAAAAGCATCATTACGATTGTGAGTCTTTCTATGGTGAATCGCACGCATGGAAAATGTAATTAATATCTTGATTATATTTTAACATTTCATTTTAAAGCGTGAACTTTATAACATATACCTGCATACTATGCATCCGCAATATCCTTCCACGTATCAATGTGTTAGAGTGAACAATCACCTTGTGTATACCCTAATTGAAATTCTTCCAATATACAATTACATTGAATTCTTAAATTGAATGGATTCTGCATGACAGGTTCTGTGATGTTATATCGGTACAAATCTAAATTAAATTTCATATTTAATAGTACATTTCAATAGATGTAAAGTTCACGAGTACCGAGAGAGAGAGAGAGAGAGAGAGAGAGATAGGAGAGAGAGAGAGAGAGAGAGTGGTCTGTTTCATTAACATCCGCCGTGGCCGCAGTAATTGACGGTTTCAAAACATTACCATGCAACAGACTCTGGTAATCCCAGTTCATGAGAACAACCATCTGGATCCATGAAGGCTTAGATCTGTATCGTATACATCTATTCCTCCTGGGACTTCTCTACTGTACAGCCATGCAGTTCTCACTGGGACACATACCGTCGCACACCGAACAGTTAGAGCTACCATTGAGTGCCCGATCGCCATGTATGTATAAGAGATCGCTACGAGGTCGTGCCGAACCGGTATAGAAATATTAATTTAGCGGGGCATGTTTACAAATGATATATTAGTCAAACAATTGTCAGGGTCGGCATATGGATAATATATGAATAAGAAAAAAAGAAAAAGCTCTATCTACATAGACCGATGGCAAGGGTATACATGTAGTATGCATCCCTCAACGACACCAGTCTATTACTACGCGATATATGAATAAACTTCATCTGACCAGAAAAAATACACAATCCATATATTATGACATGCAAATATAAGTATTATATTTCAGAATATATCATCCACACAAAACACACAAATCAAATTGAATGTATTTGTATATAGTAATATAAATACTATCCTATGCGGGACCCATGCGTTCAATAATACTCAATTCCCAGAGGTATGCTTATAACTATTTATATATAAATATATCAACTATCTGTGAAATATGTACTAACAACATACATAATAGTGAAGATATCGTGCGGAGCCTTGATGTTCATTTTGAACCAAGCTTGTTTGTCGGATAACTTAGACGTTGAATTACATAAGTAATATCAATGAGAGTATATAATTATTATATACTTGTTATTCACCAGGGGGCCTATTCTCGAAACATCCTTACGATCTTCTTAGCCTAACAATGCAAATCTTTAAGATTATCGTATGATAGTAAGAATGTCTCGAGAATAGGCCCCAAGTACAGGGCCTTGGCTTAAAGGTATACAATCACGGGTCTGTTTGCATATTTCATAGTCAAACGTATTTTTACATGAAAGTATGTACATTTGATGTGTCTATACAAGTATATTGGGTAACCAGCTACATTTTCCGCATATCCCACTGGTTTTCAATATTTACATATTTGTTAATATTTATAGTTACGTAGCTTTTGTGGTACCAGTAGTCGTGAAAGGTTATTTTGACTGTTCAATTATTAGAGTTATCCCCCTTAGTCTATTAGACTATAGAACATTTTACCTATCCTACAGCTGTGAAAAAATAAAATATTTGGAGATACAAAAGATATTATAGGTATGCTAAGTTCATGTACTTTGCATTTAGAACTCCAATTCTATCTAAAACGACAACTGTGATTGCATGCCTTTAAGCATCGAGTTATCTGTCTTCCTTGCATGTCAACACATTCACGTTTAGCTGTCATTGCCTAGATCGAAAACTGGACAAAGCCGATAATTAGCATCGGTGTTGATTATGTGCAAATCATCTATAATTCGTCCTATTAACACAGCCAACTTGAAGGAATTAACCTATCGAGATGCTGTCAATCTTCCAGTTAGTGACAGTATATTTCAGCCAATCAGAATTCAGCTATATAAGCCTAAAGTATCAATTGGATCAACGCTTTCTGTAGAAACTGTCTACAATTTGTGAAGTCGCAATTTCTTCCATTTATTTATTTAATAGAAACTGCTAGACGAAGATAATTGTCAGTAGATCATAGTAATTAAGTGACAGAGTAATACTAGTAAAATCACTAACTTTGTATTTCGGAACTATACTAAGCATAAAAAGTAAAGGAACCCCGATGTTCTTGATGTTGGTAGATGGATATATTGGAAATTAAATATTTAAGATTCACTATTGAGTGTATCATCCATAAACCTACAATTATGATGTATAATATATAACCAAACGGGAGTCACTTGTTGAATGCCAAATAATTCTTGCTCGTAAAAATGTGTCATGGATTTCCCCTTTTCTACGATGAATAGACTATTGAAAAGAGGTTATCTAGGTCAAGTTAAGTTATCCTTATAAGCACCTTGACCGTTGACCTAACTACCCCACGAATATGAAGTTTCCCGTAGTTTCATACCCTGATACATAATATAAAACTGACAAATTCTCGATATATCCCAAGATATCCGGCTCACATCACTCTGATGCCGTCGGAAAAAGCCCAAAGTGGTTTCGTTTCTATTGCAATATGTCTTCCCCCTTGACGGGGAACAAGCAAGCACGCCTCTGAACACCTGTCCCTGGGGACATTGTTAATTCTCTTTCAAGGGCGACATTGCCACAAAATGGCCTCTGTTCTTGCACAGTGAAAATTGCAACGTGATTAAATACGATATGGCGTGCGGCGCCCTCACGAACACATGTAGATGCACCAGCGACAGTGTACTGAGACTAAACCGAATCCGTATGAAACGAGACCTATAGATCTATATATTACTGTATAAGTAACCCGCCCACTCAACAGACCCGATTCCATTAACTGGTCACGTGACCACTTTCCAATACCTATCGGTCTCGTGAATCCCATGACTGTCGCCCCCTGTATGTGTATGCAATCTTTCAGCACGTGCATGTCTGAGGTGAAAGATCTACAGGGTGCAAGTATATTGTATACATAGCAGAGATGATGGAAATCGGCAATTTCGAAGTTGCATTGTTAACCATTCCTTAAGAGGGGACAGACTGGCCTAGATTTAGGGTAAGAACACTTTAAGTAGCATGTTTTGATTCACATGTGTGACTGTGTGTTGCATTTTACTGTTTGTTGATTATTATATATTTTATTAAGCAAACTACATCAATAATATTCGAACTTACTTATTTGTAGAATTTGTAAATCCTGATGATGTCAGTAATCTACTGATGAAACGTTGGGTGACTTGATAGTTTTTGATGATTGTTTACATTGCTGCAATGTTATCAATAGTAGAGTATACAGTTAGTTGGTTGGTTGATTTGGGGTTTAAAGCCACTTTCAAGATATGTTTTGCTTGCATGCATGTGTACTGCTTATGTACTAGTCTGGATTTCCACCAGTTTTTATAGTGCTAGCTCACTTGGAATAGCACATGCCGCAGAAAGAACACGGATACCCCACTCAGACACAGTAGTAGTATACCGATTCCGAGCCGACCAGTCCTTGCTTCACCCATTTGGTGCTGAACGTCAAGCAGGGGAACAAGTACCATCTTTTAACGTCTTTTGGTATGACGCGACCGAAGATCGAACCGTGACATTCAGCACTCCGGGCCGTATAAAGTCTTATTCCATGTAACTTTGTTTAATACTACCTGAGAATGTACATGTACGTCAAGGGTGCTTGTCGTGTTGTTGCAACTTTCTGTAAGTGATCAATTTGCTGAAAGTGAAGTCTTTACATCTCCAAGCATGCATGACACGATGTGCATGTGCCATATTTCATAGTTTGGTTCCATAGGCCATCACGTGATGTTATGTTTGTGAATATCCGGTAGGTTAATGAAACCAATGTCTTCGAAAATAAATACGGTATATGCAGATAATACAATGCAAAGATTTCACAGGGAAAAAACCGCATAATCAACATGGTTTGAAATAACAGATGTCTATCAAAGTACGCCTATTAGCATATACTCAGTACTGTTTTCATTTAGATGGAGATAATAGTGTTAATTATGTCAATTAACACGGGGAATCACGTGGTGCGAAAAGACCACCGCGCTTTCCGTTGCTGTAGGCACACCAAGAGTGTTAAAGTCCTTTCACACCAGGGGCGAATTTGGCGGCGACAAACTCAACGATTTACGTTCTGAGATAGAACCTTCATCTTAATGCTTGCACAACAAAAGCGATATTCGTAACGACACATTTCGATAGAATCTTTTGTTGTCGCCGCTGATTGACGCGGCGATTTTTCGCTCGCCTCTGGTGTGCAAGGACCTTTACACTTAATCGTGAGTATTGAATAATTAGATTCTTGTAACCAAACACAGAAAAAGATGTAGAATGTGTTATATTATACAACGGGATATCTAGTATATTACGGTATATCGTCGTTTAATTATTGAGAATCTATAGTTCCACCAGCGTTAGACGTGTGTGCCAATGTCATAAAATAAGTCATCACACATTGGCTTAGAGTACAATGCTTTTGATACACATGAATGTTGACTAGATCTGTCTGTTTGTACGAGTGTGTGTTTTGGGTGTGCGTGCGTGTGCGTGTATAGATACCGGTGTACAAAGGGCAGCATCCCTACAATAAATATTCATAAAAATTACGTTAATATGTTGTAATGCCAAACCCTGCTATTTACTAGGTCTATAGCCCTACTATCATAATCTACAGACACACCACATATTGTATTAGTCATGATAATACATTGTGATTGTGTTTAAATGGTAGTTATCATTATGTTATCTGCATAATATTATGTTTAATTGTGGAGCATGTGTATTTAGAAACGTTGAGCACATGTGGGTTTGTTGGTTGTTCATTTAAACAATGCATTGTTTTTAATTGATCGAAATAATTTTGAACGTTGCGTTTGTTTAGTTTAATTTCGAAAACTAAACTTTATCGCTTTAGTTGGAAAGGAGGTAAACAAAAATGTGTTTACATTTCCGGTAAACTTGAATCATGTATCGTAATATTATTTATAAGGGAAATAACGGGGGGGGGGGGTGGGGGTAAACGGGAACATAACTACTTTCGATTAAGTTTGTGACATATTGGATATAAATAACTATTAATGCACATTGAAATATTAATAACTAGTGGGACATGAGGAATAAGTATAGCTGGTCGTGTAAAGCACTTGTATAGTGAAATCAGATAAAAAAAACAAATTTCAGGTAAAACTTCACCTGACCACTATTTAATTGGAGATATACTTCATATACATTTACAATCTATCTGCCAATGAATATAGTGCAAAACCCATGGAAATACCAAGTACGAACTCTTGACAAAGATCCCAATGCAGGATGAATACCCCTATGAGCTTGCATTTAGGACGTTATGTCTTTAACGACAACGATTTACAACCCAGTATATTGTGGGGCGTGCGGCACATCTGGAGATATTGTCTGAAAAGTAGACGGAATATCAAGAGTTCATATGTAACGGTTTGTCTTTAAAGGGGGAGTATTGATAAAATTGATTCTTTTGTTTACAACACGGGGCCGGCACTTTAACTCTTAAGTTTTATATGCTGTGTGTGACATATTGCTAGGAATAAATCTGAAATAATTTCCTGAGCTATTAATATGATCAAAGCCTATGTAAAATTGTTTGAAATAGCGGTCAGTGTATTATATAAATAAGTTTATATAATATTTACTATATAAGTATGTGATAAATGCCAGGAAATAGCACAAAAGGATTCATTGTAGATATGCTAAGTAAATTTTTTTAAATGATGTTAGATTGTGAGTGTGTGTGTGTGTGTGTGTGTGTTAGTGAGTGTGTGTGTGTGTGTGTGTGTGTGTGTGTGTGTGTGTGTGTGTGCGTCATGTCATGTGATTTGATGTGTTGTAGAGTATGTTACTGGTTATAAGCTATATTGTAAGTGCCTCCAACATGGACATAATATTGTACTCTAGTTTATATAATATACCATTGCTAATAGTAATACCACTCGAGCTTCAATTATATTAGGTACCCGGTGGCGTGAAAGAGTTGGTTGAGTGGCGAATATACCTGTATACTAAAATTGTTGTGTTAAACGCACTTCTGCATAATGGGTACTGTATATTTTCAAAATACTAATTCTTACCATTTTAGGCAGCATTGGAAAAAAACCCACCAGAAATCAATAATTATTTCTAGCAAATTAGTATCCACTGATAGCATGGCAAAAACTATATATTATTTCTGAAAGAGAAATAATCTGAAGAACAGTCATATGTATTGTTCTTTCAGTGAGTGAATGATTATGGAGATTAACGTCGCTGCGGGAATCTTTCACCCATTTGCGACGATTTGTATTTTCTTTTTTGTTCTCAGTAAAACATGACAAATATAGCTTAGTACGTGTGAGAACAAAGGCGTAGACTGTACTTTATGAGTTGGTAAAGTGAGTTGGCAAAATGCCAATGACGTCATGTGCCCTTACATTTAGCCACCTCGTTAGTAATGACTACAAACACCGTGACGAGTTGGTGACGTACATACAATACGACGTCACAGTGACATGACGTCCTTTCTGTGGCAACAGCCAGTGAACGGGCCCAGTTTATGTATTTCGTAAACGGACGGTTGATGAATTTTCAATATAAATTTCGTTTTTCAACAAATGTGTGCAGTGTTAGAATAGGAATAGTACGGTCTACCCCTATATATAGTGTATTAAAGTATAGTTTTTCCCTGAACTATTATTACGTTAAAGTACTCTGACGCAAGCGTCCTCGTACTTTAACTATAATAGTTCAGGACAAACTATACTTTAATACACTATATATATAGGGGTAGACCGTAAGTGTCATCTATCTGTTAACACAAATATCGTGTTCATATTGTGATTAGTCGCTGATGTATATACTACTTTGAACATTGTGGGGGTGAATCTCAAAAATATGAATTTTGACAAATATGCGTCAAATGTTTTATCACATATATTTGTGTAATGAAAAAGTTCAAGCTTGTTAACTCTGTAGAATATTATTAGATGTTGGTGTTAACAGATAGATGACACTTTATAGAATATAATTAACATATGTAATTAATTTTATGATAGCATAAGTTGAACACACCATTGGTCTTAATGAAATATATCGTTGTGGGAGAAATAATTGTGTCAAAACTTTGGAATACGTTTAGGCACCGAAACGATTCTGTAGGGTATACCTTTAAGATACCACTTTCCCGCCAAATATTAAACTAAATGAAGTCATTAAGCATACCCACTGATGTACGATTGAATTATCTTTCATTTGATATATCATTAGTGGTATTGTAGTGTGTGTATATCCTCTAGTGAGTGAATATATGTACTTTATGCAATAGTTCTCGGCATCATAGCGTGAAATCGAAATTTGAGGGTACGCCTCAATTAGGGTATCAAATGGGTATTTCGTCCCTATTTATTTTCTTTCAACAAGTGAATTCGTTCTTTATTATGTTATCGGTTAGTATTACGTTATAGGTTGTTGTTGTTGTTTTTTTCTTATTTGTTTATCGGTTAGTATTACATTATCGTTTTTTTCTCTCTTTCTATTAAGTAATCGGCGAGTACAGTATTACATTGTAGATTAACAATAATGTTATCGGGTGGTACAGGCGTCTTCATATATTTGTTATCCGTTTTCTAGTCTATGGCGCGAACAAGTTAGTATGAAATTTTCACAAGTTTAAAAATTTATCATACGGTTCATAAAATGTTAAATATCGAAGGACGAAAACTTACTGCCATTTTTTGTATAAAGGAATAGAAGCCTGAGAATGACACGAAATTAATAGAATCTCTATTCAATGATTTACGGTAGTATAGGGGTGACAGTCATTTTAAACGTATATGGTAGCTATGGGTAATAAAATCAGGGCATCCGGGGATATATCGTAATGGAAGTTGAATACTGTTGTCATACAGCTTGTTATCAGTCAGTTAGCGGAAGATAAACTATTAATAACAATGCATGATTGGAATTGACCATGTGAAAAATGTATACTAGTACATAGCCTATGTAAAGAAACTACAGTCTATTAGTAACTTGAATCATTTATCATATATTTTTATCATATAACTATTACCATACTTTCATTTAATAGTCAATAATTGTATTGCCCACCTGTTGGTATGTATCACATATTGGCCTATACATCCATATAAAGTCAGGGTTATAAGGAATACATTGAGGTCCATCAGTGCAACTCGTATATCTCTCGAGATTGTATGTCAACTTGTGTTAAGTATTGTATAACTCAAATAATTCTAATTCGTTCATATATTTAAATAACTATCTCTGTCGACGGTAGCCTTCTGAGGATTAACGATAGCATGAACCCTACAGTCCACATGTCGTTGATTTATTTATTTATTATTATTATTTATTTGGCATTGTTTGGGGATTTTTAAAATGGTGTACATTTTTCTGTTATGTTAAAGAATAGAAATGTGATGAAATTTAACTAAATATGATGTAATGACTGGCTGAGAGTGTCTGAATAGAGTAGGCTATATATAGGCAATTACAGAACTCTGTTACAGAATACGCTGTTCTTCGATCGAAAAACAAAATTGTTAACTATAATGTCGTACACAGGTATTACATGTTAAAGCTTGAAGGGCAACGATTTATACTCCGCCAATATTCTGGGCAAGTGCCACATCTGGCCATATCATTGTTGTGTCAGCCTGTTGTGTGCCGATACCGATCGTATATACATACCCACTCTAGTAATACAAGCTTACGTTTGCTGAGATGTCGTATTGATGAAGGTTTACGTCACGTAGGATATTAACACAAAAGGCTATTTTGGACTAAAGGTTGTTGACAAGTCTAAATTAAAATGGCAAGACACCGGTCAACATGCTGTTTGTGTGATGCGTATTTAGGTAAGGTCATAATTGATTTAAATAATTGGAAACGTGATATCGATAGAGTGACGTTGGTTATAATGCCACATCGTCGTATTAACAATATCAGGTATCCTGTTAAATGTGTAATATGTACATAATCATTCTTCAACATTGATTCAAAGGTAGTTGAATTTCAATAACTTTACTAACACACATGCACTTTCAATCTTGACAATCACAGCAAAAATTATTGAAGATCCCTTAACGAATCCCTCTAGGATCCTAGTCGGTCTGTAGGACACCTCCGCATCGGGTGTTCTGGAAGTTTCCTGTACGGGACACCCAAACTTAATAATAATAATAAGAAGAAGAAGAACATTAATAGAGGCACATATAGTGCGCTCAAAGCCCTTACAAATAAAAACACACAAGAATACAAATGGAGAGAAACAAATTCAGTCTAGATAGGAACGCCGCAAAAGATGGATTTAAGATTGCTTTTGAAAGAACATAGAGTGGGTAGAAGTATGATTGAAATAGGGAGAGCGTTCCCTTTGGCAGAGGCAGACACGGCAAAGGAACGATAGCCAAATGGTTTTAAATTCCATCTAGGTACAGTGAGATAAAGTTTGTCTGAGGATCTGAGACATCTTGAAGGGGTATGAATGGATATAGATTCTGAGAGATACGATGGAGCAGTTCCGTGAACACACTGATAGGTAAGGGATAGGATTTTGAAGTCTATTCTGGCCTGTATCGGCAACAAATGGAGACTCTGGAGAGCAGCGGAAATGCTGGAACTTTTGGAAATTTTAAGGACGACATGTACGGCATTATTTTGGATTCACTGTAATTTGGATATGAAGTCTTGATTAGCATTTACTAATAGGCTGAGAAAATTAAAGATCTAACAAGTATTGAAGCAGCATCTTGGGTAAGAAAGTGCCGTATATTGCTAACTTTCGATACTAGTATCGAGTTCAGATTTAATCATGCCTCAAGAACATTTGTTACCATCTGGAGGTATCCGTGTTACGGATCTTCGATAATGTTCGCCGTGAGCTGTATTCACAATGTGCATATTATAGCATTAGATTAAACAACTTGTAAAGTTTGTGTGTAAATGAAAGTATAAGATTTGCTAACAAAAACGGCAACTTATTCGTTGTTCCTTAAATGTGTGTAACTTAGTTTGTACGAAAAGGAAATGTAAAATTGAAATGAAAATTGTACAGCGAAATAAAGGGTGTTTTTAAAAACATTTCTATAACATTCAAAATACTCATACATATTTCAAAACATTCCTTGCGCAATCATCCATGTTTATACTGCTATTTACATGACAACTTAACGTACTCTATATGTATGTTCACTGTGCATGCATACTGTAAATCAGGAAGTTAATGCGTCACTAATTTAATGCGACCTCAAGCTTTTGGACCTAATGCGACAACAATTAAATGCGATCGACCAGGCCTCTATTCATGTTTTTCTCGGACGTACCTTTCATTATTTTCCATAATGCGTAGGAATTAAATGCGGCCATAAGCCAATATCATTTTTCGCATTAATATCATGCTCGCATTAATTTCCTGATTTACAGTTTGTTTTTTGTTTTTTTGAATTGGGGTTTTAAGTCGCTTTCAAGATTCTTTCACTTATATCACGACTTGTCAATATAGGGCAGGAGGAAACCTGCAACATCCGTAGCGCTGTATGTTGCAGTAAACCTGCGAGCATCGGCTGGTACTAACAAGTCCAAGGATGATAACTGTGATTTACAGTATATTTCTACAAATGCCTGTTGCCCAGCGGGTGAAAACATACCAATACTCTAAGATATGCCATCACATCATGTATATTTTGTTTCGTTTATCATGCATCATAGATGTTATACTGCTGTGCTGTACTATTGTGCAATCATTAATTTCAATTTAAAAAATCTAATTAACATTTTTTGGATCAATTATTTTCAAATAGTTTTTTATTTTTAATTTTTTAATTGCAGTTTTCGAGCGGTTGTCACCGACTCGGTCAGAATATCAAAAACATATAGAAAATGAAACTGGCATTATTATGTTTGAAGTTGTGAATTGTCACATATTTTTGATAATCTCTATTGTCCATAACTGTAAAGTTATTTCTGCTTCAGGGCTGCAAAATGGCTGGAAATAGTATTATTGAGGACCCTGGAATTCCGCTAGTCGGAGGACGAAACGGACACTTCGCCACTTACGTAGAAGAAGGCAGGATGAACCAGGTGATCCCCGTCAACAATCCGCCTCTGCGCGTGCCTAGTAAGTTCGACAACATCAGCTACAGACTCAGTCGACGGAAGAACCTCCTCAACAAACGTAGGATGCTCATCAACGTAGAGTTCGCCGTTGCTATGTTCGGAATCATTCTCATGCTCGTAGAAACCGAACTGTTCATCGCTAAAGTCTACAGGAAGAATTCCGTGGCTTCCATCGTGATAAAGTCGTTCATATCCGCCAGCACCGTGGTCCTGTTGGGAGCCGTGGTGTGCTATCACGTGGCGGGAGTCCAGATCATCATGACGGACAATTCCCTGGAGGACTGGAGGTTGGCTGTGACGCCGGTGACCTACGGCAAGTTGATATTAGAACTGTTGGTGTGTTCCATACACCCTATCCCGGGCAGGCTAGTGTTGGACTACAATAATAGCGAGGTGTCCGTAGACGCCGTGCTGTCCATCCTGATGTTATCCAGGCTGTACCTCCTCATCAAACTCCTGGTGGTTCACAGCCATCTGCTGTCCGACACCTCAACCCAGAGTCTGGGTGCGCTCAACAAGGTCAGGATCAACCCGGCGTTCGTGTTCAAGGCGCTGATGTCGGAGCAGCCGGGATCTATGTTGATAGCCATCATGTGTATCTTCTTTTTCCTCAACTGCTGGGCACTGCGAACGTGCGAGTCCTACTACTATCCGAACGGCGAAAACAGTTACTTCCGGAACGCCGTGTGGATGATCGCCATAACATTCCTGACGGTCGGATACGGAGACATAGTTCCCAAGAGCGAATGCGGCAGGTTCATCGCGGTTACGACGGGATTAATGGGCGTTGGAATCACCGCGTTGCTCGTGGCCGTTCTCGCTCAGAAGTTGGAGCAGACGCGAGCGGAGAAATACGTGCATAACTTTGCGAAGAGGATACAGCTGGACAAGATGCACAAGCACGCGGCTGCCAACGTCATAAAATATGTACTGCTGCTGTGGAGGTTGAATAGAAAGGGTTTTTTAACCAGAAGGAAGCGTCTCATGTTGCACAGAAAAGTTCTCTGTTCCATCCAAATCATGAGATACGCCAAACAAGAGAGGTCACTTATAGGTGAGAACGCCATAGGAATTGTGGAGATATACAAAGGGGTCGACGACGTAATGGCTTGTGTTGAACACGTGAAGGGAGACCAGACTGATGTTAAGAGTCGAGTTCTGGCCATAGAAAATAAACTTAGCAGCATAGATAATAAGTTGGATAATATACAAAGAGCGCTTGAAGGAAAAAATGGAAGTTCTGAAGAAATATCTTAATCCCACTGAATTGTACTGATAGACTTCAAAGTGTGTGTGTGTGTGTGTGTGCGTATGCGTATATGTGCATGCAGCCATGCATGTATATATGTATATTTATTATGCAGCAATAGTAGGCATACAATCATGGTTTGTTGACATATTTCATGGTCGTATTAAAAATCACGAGATGTAAAATAAATACAATATGAAAATATTGATGAGGTACATGCGGAAAAAAATTGTTTCCCGAATATATTTGTGTAGACAAATCAAGCTTACACACTTCAGGTAAAATTCGTTTGACCATGAAATATGTCAACAACCAGCGAGTGTATGCCTTTAAGAACATATCCTGCTATATTTGATGTGTATCTGCACTAAATCTATAATTTCACAGTAATAGCTACGTCGTGTGTGTATGAGTATTAACTGACTGACTGTATATGTTTGATTCCTCAACGATTAATATATTTTACGACTGATTGTCGACTCGTATGAGTTGTTGTAAATGTATAAGGTGGGCATCATTCGGTACTATTTTTAACGGAGTTCAGAAGGTAAAACATCGCACAGATAGCATAACAACTCCTGATCGTTAATTAATACAATTTAAGTTTGTTCACCTAATCCATTTAAAATTGTAAGGTATTGCATTCACAGAATTCGATGATCGTTGTTTACTATATGAATGTTGGGTTCGATTACTTGTATCATAATATTTTAGCAAAAGAAGTATTTTCATCGATCTATTATCAATTATTAGATCTACTACTTTTCTTTGTTAAATCTGAAGGAAGATCTGATGGAATTGGCTTGTAAACATCTATTATTAATAGTTTACCCACAATAGCCTATATTAAAACTAGGTACGATCAATTTTCAGATAATAAATTTATAAACGATACTTTTGACAATAAGGAAAAATCCGCTCAAAGGCGCTCAAATATTTCGCTCTTTAACATGTTCGTTTTTAGCTATCGCATTTTAGTAAACCACAACGAAGACAACTTGGCATGGTGAATACAAAAGTGAGCCTTAGCTAGTCAAGAGCCTGACTACAAAAGGAAAGCAACGGTATGTTTATATGCAAATTAAATATTCTGATACTCTAAGAGTTTATTCTTGTGTACTGTCAATTTGACAAAAACAAAGTGGATATATTCTTATGATGTAATTTTGATATTTAAACAGCAAAGAACATGCACATTTCATGTCTTGGACGTTCAATTGTTCGCATTCTG
Source organism: Lepetodrilus schrolli (assembly GCA_032361225.1). Classification (NCBI taxonomy): domain Eukaryota; kingdom Metazoa; phylum Mollusca; class Gastropoda; order Lepetellida; family Lepetodrilidae; genus Lepetodrilus; species Lepetodrilus schrolli. The sequence continues at coordinate 18,623 of JAUTBT010026486.1, forward strand.
TTAAAGCTTCATTACCCTGGTACAAGTGGTATGCCACTTGTAGATAACGTATTCCAGGGTATTATAGTAATAGTAATAGTAATAATAATAATAATAATAATAATAAAATATAATAATATATCTTTATAATCCCGGGGAAAATGTGTTTACATTGAATACAACCTCGGTGTTCAACCTCAAGGCACACATGGATTCTACGAGCAAACTTTGATAACGCGTCTACAATCCTGGAGCCTGTTATAGTCCTGTGGTTAAGTGCCATATTTTGGAGGAATCGTGCACTTTTGATAAAAGCACCAAATGTAGTACACATACTCAGTACACCGTTACAACAAAAATTGGATATACTGCCATCCCAGCTTTTTCCTGTGGCTGCCATGTTGACCATCTTTTAAAATGGCCACCATCTATATAAGTTGTATATATCTCAGCAACAAAGAGACACAGGACATTAATTTTGGTCTCTATGTATAGGTTTTTGACCGGTCATTGAATTCAATCCAGGATTGGTCATGGCGGCCATCTATAACTACAATGCCATACAACTCGCCTAAAAAGAGGCCTAGAATATTAATTCTGGTAGCTACGTATACGTTTGGTGTCGTAGAATTCAAAGAAAGGAACGTTAAGTATTGTGGCCACTTCCGGTTCCACATCTTAAAGAGAAAAAGCCACTTGTATTACTAGTATTTTATTTTACATTTATGAAAATTTGATGCCATGAAAAGATATATATATATATATAATGTTTATATAATGTTTGTATTCTAGAAAGTGTAGGCTATCTGGTAACACAAATATCTATCATGTTAATATGATTAGTTGCTGAGTTATGCTAATTTGAACATGGTGGGGTGCATATCAAAAATATCAATTGTGATGAAATGTTGGTGTTAACAGATAACCTACAGTTTGTAGAATATAATACAGAGCTATTTAGAACCTTTTCATATTACAAATATATGTTATTGAACATTTTTTATGAATATTTTATCAAAATCGGTATTTTTTAGATGCATCACACCATGTTCAAACTAGCGTAACTCAGTGACTAATAATAATAATAATAATAATAATAATGTGAATATTTATATTGCGCCAAATCCACGCTCGAAAGCATGCTCATAGC
>JAUTBT010026497.1:0-19750 GCA_032361225.1 Lepetodrilus schrolli
TGTAGAGTGGCAATGCAGTTATCATCCTTGGTCTTGTCAGTACCAGCCAGTGCTCGCAGGTTTACTGCAACATTGAGCGCTACGGATGTTGCGGGTTTCTTCCTGCCCTAAACTGACAAGTCGTGATATAAGTTAAAGAATCTTGAAAGCGACTTAAAACCCCAATGAAAAAAACAAACAAAAAATATAAAATGGCGCAAAACCCCAGTATTACTGCTCAAATGCGCTTGGGAAAACGGGTGAACACGGATCATCTATATACTTCATTAACAATTTCCCTGCTGAATTAGGCATAGGCACTACTCTTTGTGGTATCTACGGTTGGCTCCAGCATGGATGGAAAACTGTAACCTGATGATTAAACTGATGATTTGACGTATGCATGGTTTTCTAGATAAAATGCTGCAATATGTTAAAATATTTGAAAACCAATTCTCAATTCCTGCAGGGTATTACACTTGAACAAAAAAGCATTATAAATGCTGTAATATCCGTGAGCCAATTAAACATGCACAAAGTTGGTTTTGATGAAAGAAAAAGGCTCGTAAACACGAACATCTGCGTCAAGAATGTACTTAGTCTTGTACAAACATGATGGAATGGAAATGCGTTCGAATAGAAATATGTGCTATGTCACGTGTCGACAGGCAGGTGTTGAATGGCATTTCTACTTTAGCACATGGGATCTAATTTCTTGTGATGCCTCAATGCTGATAAACCTCATCTTAAATACAAATCTCGTTCGTATACAAGTCTGATTCTTGTTCAATGCTAGCATGTATGAACAGTATAACAGCAAGATATGTCTGAATTCGAAACACGTTTCTTCCATGTTGCTTAAAATCCAATTTCATCTTCAATGCAACAAGATATCTTGAAATGTCCACATGCATTTGGTATCACGGGAAATCCTGCTTTAATTCCTAGTTTGATATTGGCATAGTTATAAGATTCTGGAAACGTGCGAAGAGGTAAATTGAGATTACCAAGTTTGATTATACATGGTTCATCATTTCTGTATTTGTTGTATGATATTAAGATATCGTCTCTATACTAACAGTTATCTGTGCTATTCTACAGTTCTCATCATGAAAACGTCTGCAACGAATACTTTAATAGTCTATACCGGGTTCACCATCATCAGCATAATCTCTGCCCACGTGGGCCGTCTTCAGGGTTACCATACAAATCACATCGTATATTTATCGATTTACCGTTACTCTTTATTTTATACTTTTATATATTTGCAAGTTTGCATTGATGTTGTCGCTACAAATTCACATTAGTCACACCAAACCCCGGAATAACGATAGTAGAATTTAACTGGCATGCCAGTCAACGATGTCGAGTATAACACTCGTGAAGACCGGATTGATACGGTCAGTGTATCGACATGTAGTGTTTGTGTGGTGCTCACGTGCTGACATCAAGTATCGACACCATGGCTTTAATGCATGCTCCACATAGTGGGATAGAGAATTGTGTGTATTGTGGCTTTCCTGCTAGCATACAGCATTGATATGTCTATCCAGAACGTCAAATATTGGCATACAGTAAGTATGATTCTATCTCGACCGGCGAACAGAGGGGAAGTGTTTATCATATCGTAGTCTCGGATACAAACCAATACAGGCTGTTTGACTTAAGAAATGGCCTTTTATCCCACGTGACAGAGAGAACAATTAGATGCACATGATTGATACTTAAAACGTACTTCGTATTGTATGCAAAAAGTATAAACAAGATGTTCGATAAATACCGAATGCTGTTTAATAACCATGAATAAAATAAATACTTATCTAAATCATTGTCACATAGGATATATTGCATGTGCAATTGCGTTTGATGTGGGGGCATTATTAAATGTATTACTGAAAAAAACTAGGAAATTCCATTCATAGCGAAACATAGCTTAGGTTTCCTAAAAGACACTTAATGGAAACTTAATGGAACTATTAGCCTGACAGGGAACCTAATTGAAATGTTATCTCCAATTTATCGAAATAATTAAAATGAAATACTATAGAGTAGTGACCCTTTAGCTAGCTGATAACATTTCATTTGTAGTGTTCATTTCAAGTAGTAAATATTGTATTTTAAAAGTGCATTCACAGGGCATTCTATTTGTTGATTGAAGGCTTAATATGTGCTAGATGTCTGTACCTTCATTATTAACAAATTCTATGTTTGGCACCAGCCATTGTAAAGTTATTGGCATGTCCTATTTGGTTAGTTTCGTGGCCAGACCAATAGAGAGACATCTCTCGCTTGTTTAAACACCAAAATTCGCATCAAATATCGTTGTGTTGTTGAATCCAGGTCAATGGAAAGTGTATAGCAATTAGAGAACAAATATAAAATATGCTAGCAGAATGTTGTGTGATTTGTTTGGCTGTCCCGAGGGAACTCACGATTCCAAAATCAAATAATATGCTCAAACCAGCATGTCAATATAATAAACATGTATACTCTTTCAGCGATGCCAGACATTGGGAACCGTTAACAGCAGGCCATCCGTTACAGCACCTTAATCATAAGTTGAATATCTATAAATATACAGTGAGGAAGAACACGCGTTGGACTCACATAGAGTAGGGTCTACACATCTGACTGAAGAATATTTATATTTGTTTGATAACTTGTTTTAAGAATAAATTTAGAACGGACCTTCCACGTGAGCACAATCAACGGTTTACACTTCGTGTTGACCAGCTCGTCAATTGTGGAACCAATAAATATTGACAAACTAATCTGTTGAAAGAAGGGCACAAACAAACAGGCCATGTGTAGAGCACGCGTGAAGCAAGACCTGTCCATAGGGACACTTTTTCTTTTTAAATGTCCCACCTGAGCAAAGTGACAATTGAATTAAAAGAAATACTAGTACAAAGCGAAACGTCAAATTGAATTTGGGCAACAGACAAATTATTTCATCTGCTGAAGTCGGATCCCAGTAAAGAGTAATGAGTAATAAAGCTTCTCTGCGTCATCATATACGATTTTGGAGATAATGATTGTTTACTTTTACTCATTTGTAAAAGGAATGTTATACATGTATGTGTATCATAGGATTTATCCATAAATGTTACAGATAAGACAACGTCTACAGAAGGCATTAGAAAATTGACAGCTCGCAACATTAACATTAACTTTCGGACAACCGAAATATATCAGGAGTGTTATATAAATGTTTGTTAACATTTTCGAGGTTTTCATAGTGGAATCGGTTGAGTTGAGAACGCAAATGCACTTCTTACCGTTAATTGTGTCAATGTGATGACAATGTAAACAGGACTGGTGGATCATTGAATCATCATCTAGAAAATACACTGCTGAACAGGCGACACGATTTAGAATTATATCATTACAGTAAAAAGTCACAATGTCGGGTGTATTTGATCTACTGCCATCAAGCATGTGTCTGTAGATTTTCATTTGGTATAAAATTGAAATTACTGCAAGACAGCCAAAAGTGATTTAGATACTAAAATGATTCCATAATATCATAATAAAAATGGTAGCATATTAACACAATGAAGTTCATTTAACGCTGTCTACGCTAAAGGCAACGTGAGATGCCATAGAGAGCAGTATCAGTAGAGAAATATACTCTATTTCTTCAAATGGATTTATTTGTGTCCTTTGAACATACGCATTTTGTTATAGCTACAACTCTCGTGATTGAAAAGCAAATTAGTATTGTTTAGTTAACATTATTTAAATATGTTTTCGATGTAAACACATTTCGTCAATACGGGAAGGTCTGATTACTTAAAGCAACTCTCTCACGGATATTTTGCTATTTGTAAATTTAGTCTAATGCAAGATAATTCCTATAGTATATAATTATATTATAATAATATACTATAAGAATGATGTTTAAATGAAGTTTGAATTTAATGTTTTACTAGCGTTATATTCATTATATAGTATATATAGATATAGAGACACGATTATTTATATCGTCCGTGAAAGTTTTGCTTTAATATAAAACTATCCTAGCCAATGTGAACTATCTCTGCCTGGGTCATCCATCCTACTGGATGTGTAAAATCCCTGTTTCAAATCATCAGATTCAATAGTTCAAGAGAATTCCTAGGTGAAAATAGATACACCGGTTACGTGATAGTTGAAGTCAATCGCAGGAAATGCCCACGTGACCAAAATAGAAAGTTGAAGTTGAGGGAAGACATATTTATTCCTTGAAAAAAAAACGTTGTTTATTCAGTCTGGGTCAGTGTATCCGTGTTTATTGTTACACGTTAAAACATTTTAAGTATGTTCAATGATAACTAGCATTCGCGTTTATTTTATCGCTGGTGAGATCTATACATTTAAAAAACAGTCAAAGCATTAAATTCAAACTTCATTACATTTACGAATATGTTATTGGTCTTCGCACATTGATCTATTGAGAAAATATACTTGTATTAGCAGCAGCATCCATCTTATGTCAACTTTTGTTATTGTCAATATGCAACAATTGACCCAAAACTACGTACTGTTATCCATATAGTGTCATAATTAATGCCATTTAAGCCGTGCATGATAGATAATACATATGTTGATATTGGTCTTTATTATTAGCCATGGAAGAATGTTTAGTTAGACAAAGTTTAATTTTTTCACAATCACTTTTAAATATCACACTCCATTGATAAATTTCCCTACGCGAGTTGATATTTCATAACACATTCAACAGGGCTAAAGTATGGCTATTTTAGCATTATATTAATACTAGTATCGGTAACCTCTAAGCTAACGTATACAGATAGGATTACTGGGCGAGGAGTTCTTATCGAAGTATTACGGTGTTGGTTTCTATTCTAGGTGTTCGAATAAATTATTCGAATAAATAGTTATGTATAAATGTTCTGTCTTCTAAATACATCTTGTCCAAATATTAAATATCCATCCTAATAACACCAGAGTAGATAACAATAAATACCTAAGTACAGTAAATAAATTATACTTTCACAAATATGACATGCTTACTAGTGCACGCAGAATGCAAGGACACTGAGATTTTGAATGAATTTATATAAGATGTTAAACGATCTCTCTATCTTAGTGACTAATCGGCACGACAGTAAGCAAGTATAATACAAAACACGTCGAACATCAGGTCGTGTTCGAATATACACAATAGTGGTAATTTCTGGTTCTATCTGCTAGGCAGACATTGCATGTTTTAGTAGTGAATGTTTCTCCAACGGAACAGGGTGAATTGTGCATGGTCATGCATTTTATTGATGCCATTGAGCATCATCGGTATACTTAATAACTTAATTACATAGTATATTCGAAGGCACACCAACCGAATTCTAAAATGCCATTACATCGCTAACTTAAGGACAATATAGACTAGGCGATTTTTATCGCCGCAACAATGTTTCCATATGTTGAGGCAACATTTGTCACCGCAACACTTTGCTATACACTATAGGATACGGAAAAGAACATGTTCCTATTAAATGCGATTTCAATTTCGTCGTCGCAACACATGGGAGACAAACGATTGTTCAGTATACACTATACACTAGGCAACAAATATCGCAGCAACACTGTTGTGGCGATAAAAATCGCCTAGTCTACAATGGCCATCACATCTTTCTTTATATGTCACGTTCCATAGATCTGTTTAATGCCTGTTGATTTAGTTAGTAATTAAGTGAATAATAAATGGCGAACACTTGTCATTGAACTTAATATCCCAGATACCATGCATATTTTATGTTTCTAAAATGTGCACATTTCACATAACATTGCAGCTGCAATTAATTTTATGTCCTAAAATCTGCACACTCGCTCTAAAAAAAACACACATTCACAAGTTTACTTTTCCCTCGAGAAGTGCGAACATGCTTTTCATTGTCGCTAAGAAATACTGTCAAAAGTCCAGTTGGCACAAGGCATAGCAACGTCGAGAGATATCCGGTGCCCTAATCTACGCCATCAGAACTGCAGTCTTGAACGTTACTCCAAGGCATTAGCATCTACAGGTGGTTACGATGGCCGTGTTTTCCTGGCCAAGTACGTGTAAAATATAACATGTAAACTGCTTTCTATAAACGGATTCACATCAAGGATGTTCCTATCAGGTGAACATATATCAGCAAGCTCTGGACACGTTGGTCTTTCCGTGGTGACGTTCAAATATGTTTTGAAGTTAGGGGTTCCAATCCAGCTAGCGGAATTAATTATTTTCCTCTATATCTTGTGTGAAATAGATCAGTCTTTGAAACCTACTGATAAATCAGATGTGTAGGCCAATGTACATTAGTACACAACTGTCATTTGCAGCGCAACGTCAAGACTTTATAACAGATTGGTCTTTAAAAAGGGCAAATTCCTTTTAAAATGTAACGTAAATTCCCTTATTATATTAAAATTATAATTGATGTATGGATACGGTTGCACCTGACTTTCTAGTACTGGTATTACTATATGACCGGGAAAGAAGTTAATGTATTTAGATATACATGGAAGCCAAGAATTAGAAGGTCCCGTGAGACTGCTAGGTATTGCCAGATCCAGTTACGGGGTTTAATCGACCCACCCCGTTGAGCTGCCAAATACAGACAAAAAACTATGGATGTGTGGTTCTGAAAGTAAGCATTGCTCATGTGTTGATAAGTTCGGATTGCAAAAGAAATATAATCACTCACAAGTATAGAGCCTGTATACAGTCTGTAGAGAAGGAATCAACCGTTAATAGTATATATTACCAAAATATATGCATGCAATTGTCGCAGGTTATCATCCTACTATATTCACATCGCCGTTAATTCAATCAAATGTATAGGCAACAACATGAACTAATTCACTAATCTATTTTAAATATTTGATGGACGGCTGTCAGTCAAAACTTGATTCCCACGATGGTATTGTCACTGGACAAATTACTACATGTGCCACACGACACGCGAAATTGACACGGTTTTCTTTGTTTGGGGGTCAGTTTCGTGATATTGATTGATACTATACATAGAGAACATAGCACTTGTGTTGGTACATTTGGACGCAAATCTCACTATAGTTAGTCCAACCGGTGTGCATAATATAATCAGGTACGTTCTGAAGTGATTTAAATTGATATCAGAAAGAACTGTATCTTTATAAGAAATATATGCTTTTGATATGGAAACATGGTGGAAAGCATTGAAAACGAAATTAACACGGTTTTCTTTGTTTGCGGGTCAATTTCGAGATATTAATTGATACATAGGGTAGTAAGTCTCGTGTTGGAGCATGTGGACTCATATCTTAGTTATAAGTCAATATTTAGGCCAACAACTATGCCTAATCCGATTTGTTATCATGAATTACATTGAAATATTGAAATAGAGAGCATATGTCATCGCATTTAGTCAATATTTAATTCAATACATCTTAATCAGAAATAAGGCGTTCTTTAAATATAACGATTATTCAGATTTAATTACATTTTGGAAGGATTTGTAAATTTAAGGTATGTTATTGAACTACTTTAATATATAAGATAATAATGTGCGTATGTATATTCCGCCAAATCCATGCTCGAAAGCTTGCTCATAGCGTTACGGTAATGGACCAATATGTAGTAATTTCACATTCTCAACTCCCTGGGGATTATCCAACCCAAGCTGTCAGTTAAGGCGCTAGAAGGTTTACATTCACAATTCCATCTCATCCTACCGGGTACCCATTCACAGTTGTGTGGACTGAAACAGTGTGGATCTAAGCACCGTTATCAACTTTCCTTTGGTGTGTTGTAAATGTGAGTGTATTTCATCTTTATGTGCGCATACACTCATTTGTACACTCAAGAGGTGCCAGGTTCCAAGATTTATAATAAGATACAGAATTAAATTTTTTATTTATTTTTTTAATTGGGGTTTAGAGCGGCTTTCAAGATTATTTCACTTATATCAAGGCTTGTCAGTTTGGGCCAGGGGGGAACCCGCAACATCCATAGCACTGAATGTTGCAGTAAACCGTCAGAAAGGTAAATTAACGAAGTTACTAATTACAATATTATTATTATATCCTGCATATAACATACTTAATTGTCCTGAAGATGATTGATAACTTAATACCTAAATAACACTAGTATATGCATGCATTAAAATGTGCACCTGTCATTAAACATACTATTTCAGACCCTCTAATAGTAGTGGAAGCAGACCCCCCAGATTTATATGAGGATTTACAAATTTAATCTGAGTAGACTGGGTGTCGTCATGCCAACCCCTGTAATTAATCTATCCTTGATCAGTCTGTATATATGAATATATGTAGTAGTAGAAGTAGTAGTAGTAGTAGTAGTAGTAGTAGAAGTAGTAGAAGTAGTAGTAGTAGTAGTAGTAGTAGTAGTAGTAGTAGAAGTAGTAGTAGTAGAAGTAGTAGTAGTAGTAGTAGAAGTAGTAGTAGTAGAAGTAGTAGTAGTAGTACTAGTAGCACCAGCAGCAGCAACAGTAGTAGTAGAAACCGCAGCAGTAGCATTCGTAGTAGTAGTAGTAGTAGTAGTAGTAGTAGTAGTAGAAGTAGTAGTAGTAGTAGAAGTAGTAATAGTAGTAGTAGTAGTAGTAGTAGCATTAGTAGTAGTAGTAGTAGAAGTAGTAGTAGTAGTAGTAGTAGAAGTAGTAGTAGTAGTAGTAGAAGTAGTAGTAGTAGTAGTAGTAGAAGTAGTAGTAGTAGTAGTAGTAGAAGTAGTAGTAGTAGTAGTAGTAGTAGTAGTAGAAGTAGTAGTAGTAGTAGTAGTAGAAGTAGTAGTAGTAGTAGTAGTAGTAGAAGTAGTAAAGTAGTAGAAGTAGTAGTAGAAGTAGAAGTAGAAGTAATAGAAGTAATAGAAGTAGTAGAAGTATAAGTATAAGTACAAGTAGTAGAAGTAGTAGTAGAAGTAGTAGTAGTAGTAGAAGTAGTAGTAGACGTAGTAATAGAAGTAGAGGTAGAAGTAATAATAGTAGTAGTAGTAAAGTAGTGGAAGTAGTAGTAGTAGTAGTAGTAGAAGTAGAAGTAGAATTATAGAAGTAATAAAAGTAGTAGTAGTAGTAGAAGTAGAAGTAGAAGTAGAAGTAGTAGTAGTAGTAGAAGTAGAAGTAGTAGTAGAAGTAGTAATAGTAGTAGTAGTAGTAGTAGTAGAAGTAGTAGTAGAAGTAGTAGTAGTAGTAGTAGAAGTATAAGTAATAGTAGTAGTAGTAGAAGTAGTAGAAGTAGTAGTAATAGTAGTAGTAGTCGTAGAAGTAGTAGTAGTAGTAGTAGTAGTAGTAGTAGTAGAAGAAGTAGTAGGAGTAGTAGTAGTAGAAGTAGTAGTAGTAGAAGTAGAAGTAGAAGTAGTAGAAGTAGTAGTAGTAGTAGTAGTGGTAGTGGGGGTGGCGGTGGTAGTGGGGGGTGTTAATCTTTTTTATTATTTCAGTGAATGATAATTCTATCACATACAAAGACCATTTACTCCAATTTTATATACAATAGGAAAATAACAATATACATTAAAATGAATTTTCTCACATATAGTGTGCTACCATTTATATCATGCTGTCGTACTGGCGGGTTAATTTGGACAGATAGATTGGTACCAAAAATAAGGTAATTGCAAATTTGTACCATCTATGGCTTTGCACAGAATTTATTTCTTGGGGTAGTTTGTTACGAATTACGATGTAAAAAATATTAAACAAACAAAATCATTTAAAAAAAACCTTTATTATCAAGTCTATGCATACGTTAAGTTTACTGCCATAATACCATTGTCATTAATCAATAATATGACAATTGGCCATCACATGTCCAAATAGAGAACTAGGCCGAGTACACGTGAGTACACGTGAGTACATTGAGTACATACATGTACGTGGAAATAGGTCATATTAACGGCATTTTAATAGCATAGTCTATTATTACGATCGAAAAGCTGTCACGGCTAGCTATTGAAACATACTATACGGAATACAACTATCAAACACTTGTAATACCTAAGTATTGTGTCATTGTTTCTTAAGGCTCAGTTCAAATATCATTTGACCTTATGGCTGGACAATACCGCAAAGGGACAAATCTATATTATTGATTGCAGGCTGTATACAGGAAGCTTATATCTACTTTACATTTGCCGCCAATGTCTCTCATGCGAATTCTATATACATCTATTCTTCATCAGACATGTATACATGAAGTGAGCTTCAGTGTTGCACCAAGGATACAATTTAATCACGTGGAATAATATTGATGCTCTGGTCTTATTTCATGTGGTATTGTATGTTTACTGCGTGAGATGGTTCGACTAGTACTGAATGATAACTGGGCGAATGCTGGCCCTATTCGATAAGCATTTAAAGAGTATTAACAAGAACTAATAAAGTGGTAAGCAGCTACAAATTGCTGTATTTGCGCTTGGCGTATTGGCGATTAGATGTAGATGTTATTCCATGTCAAGTAGTTTTACCGCAAGTGAAATAATTATATCAGAGAATTCTTCAACATGTAATTAAGCTTGTAGGAGTCTTACAAGCTAATATGTGAAAAAGGCACTTTCGGTTGGCGGCCATTGAAAAACGGCGGAAATGCACAGTACAACCCAACTTTTTTCTTGGTAACATGTAAAATATCAATGATGGCAGTTCCCTGAACCACATGATGCCACACGTGGGGGTTCTGGGGTGGTGCTGTGGTGCATGGTGGACATTAAATCTACCCTGTAAGCAAAAATATGACCAATAAATAACTAATATTGGTGGCCATTTTGAAAATTAAAATGGTTGCATACATTATTACAGCCACTTGATGTATAATTATTCCTGATGGATTGTTTGACCCATAAAATGTGGGTCTAGACATCATATTTAAGCTTGTAGAAGTCTTAACAACTTATGTGACAAAGGCACTTTCGGTTGGCGGCCATTGAAAAACGGCGAAAATGCACTGCGCAACCCAACTTTTTTCTTGGTAAGATGTGAATTATCAATGATGGGGAACCCCTGAACAAAATTATACCACACTTGGAGGTTCTGGGGTGCTGTGGTGCATAGTGGAAATTAAATCTAACCTGTAAGCAAAGATATGACCAAAGAAATTACTTTTACGATATTTACAGTATTACAGTCATGTGATGTATCCCTGGTGGATTGTTTGACCTATAAAATGTGGGTGTAAACATCATACTTAAGATTGCTTCCAGAAATTTGTATTCCACTGTAATTTAATGATATCATATATATATATATATTGGTATTTGGAGATGCATTGGTTAATGCCAAATTTTGAAAAGTTATTATTTCCTATGCAACGTATTGTATCATATATCTGATTAATATGAGACATTTTATTGATGCATTGCACTCACATTTGATATTATATTTGAAAATTATAGTCCAATTTTACGATGTTGAAATTTGAAAAGAAAGCCTTTTTTTTCACAATTTTCGAGATACATAAGTCTTAAAAAGGAAAATGTAAATCACAGAAAGCGTAAAGACTGCATTTCTATGTTGTGAGCTACTTACTTCCACAAATGGCACGATAAAACTTATTTTAGGATACTATTTTCATCAATTTTGAAAAGCATTGTTTTAATGTAGAAATGGGGGGGGGGGGGTGATCGGTCAATGTCAAATTTGGAAAACCTATACAATCTTGGGCCTCTGTGCTGTATTGTATCATATGTATGGGTAGTCTGATATGTTTTATAGATACATTATACACTCATTTAGCATCATATTTGAATGTTGAAATTTGAATGTTGAATGTTGAAATTTGAATGTTGAAATTTGAACAGAAAGCATTTTTCTTTTCTCATTTAAACAACTAAATGAGTAAATTAAATTAAATTTAAGGTCAGAGGAAATGTGAATATTATTGTTCTAGGTTATAGGATACTTGACTCTACACATTATATGTTTTAAGTTCCATGGTATCTTCATTGTATTTAACCAAAAGAAACAATTAAGAAAATACATGATTTTACGCAATGTTTTGCACAAATTTGCATTTGTTTTCATGAAAAGCTACTATTCCCACACTGCCATCATGGATTTATGAACTCTGTAGTCACGTGACATCCTAGAAAGCATTGATGGTATTTGCCCCAAGTTTGGTACCGAAAAAGTGTCCCGTTCAAACACTAAAAGAGGTCAAACATTCTGACAGCGTTTATAAATAGAATTATACAATATGGTGATTCCCATGGTTATTTCACTAGTGAAACTGTTTATATTAATAGCATGGATTTATTTAATTCCCAGACTCTATGTTATGTGATGCATATAAGCACATATACACGCGTACATCAAATTCGTTGATTACTGACGGATCAACTTATGTGTTATGGCTATGTCTTTCGGAAAATTGAGTAATTAGCCGTGACGTCAATGGTATTATCAGGAAGCTAATTAGTCACTGGAATACATGTACGTCTGTGAAAGACATCTGATACAGGTGGGCAGTCCGTCTTATTCAGTGCCATGACACGTGTCCCATTTAGCACGTTCAATTGCTGTTATATATGGATATACTTATGTTACAACAGTATGTAGGGACTATATAGGGAATCGTGTTTCATTCAGTTGAAATAGCCGATGACGCAGACTAGAACATAATACATTCTGAGTGATTATTGAATGGAGATAGTGTTGGATACCACAGAGGGAGACTATCACTTTAATATTCCAACATTACTTGTACATTCAACAAACTAAATTAAGGGCAGGGGCGTTTTGTATATATTTTAATAACGATTTTTTTTACAAACGTCCGCATGATCCAGGTACCCTTCAAGAACTTGCAGACACATATATGAAGAAGAATGGCAGCGGTGTAGCAGTCCCAAAACATCACCCTAGCGAGCTCACTCTAGAGAGTTTTGAGGCAAGCCTCAAAATATTACCCCGGCCATCACGAAATCTTTCCCTCAGCCCCAAAACACTTCCCTTCCGCCCCAATACACGCCCCCTATATTTCTAAACTGGCGTTATGCATTGCATCTTAATACCAAAACCTGGGGTTATTAATAATTCTTTTGAAATCGTTCTTGGATTTGATATGAACAACGATACATTGTTGAATTATATACATGTATTATGCGTATGTATGCATGTAAAATATATTGTTTTATTTGAATTATATATAAGTATCCAACTGATGGTGAAGAATAACTCATGGCATAAATACTTGTCATTCTTGTAGTGTTTACAAATTGCAGTTTGAAAATAAGTACAAATTAAACCATTGTTATGTCAATTAATAGTATCTTTATATGTGTTGACGATGGAGTTTAGAGTTTACTCTCGGATTATTTGTTTCAACGAGTTTGATATCTATGGATGCTTATTGAGAGTTGCTGCATGAATTTCCGTAAAGGCTATAAAGAGCGTATAATATTAGTTTAGTTGTCGGATAAAGAAATTAACACTCGCTGGTGTGTCATATTAAATTTATGGCACGTATTCTTCCAAAGTATATATTGTGTCGTAAAGTCAATATGACACATCAGCTCATTAAGTAGAGCATCCGTATTCAAGATGACACCTTGAACATTGCACAAGTATACGGTACCATATGAGATATCTGTTTAGTTTAGTTCTTAAACATATTTTATTTAAGACGAATTGGATATCGTTGTGTTTGTTTAATGTACAACTGTACTGACTCTAAAACAGTTTCATTTTTAGATACATTTAAGTCGGAACAGCCATTTAACAACAGATTAACATTGATATGTACATAATTTTGCATAGTAACTGTTTTAATATGTTCTAGCATGTTTTTATGATATAAACTGTATTCGGACATTCAAGTAAATAATGGACAGCATTTTCACAGGGATTACCACATAGACAAGAAGCGATATCAGATAGTCCAATTTAAAACAAATTATTCAATTGACTGATGGAATATCTAAATTTTCTTGCAGCATAGGAATAATAGTCAGGTGCAATAACACATCTGTTCCTTATACTACATTTAAATTTTAATACAGTGTCACATTGCCTAATTTCATTTGATAGCTCATTCCATAGTCTACTGGTTGAAGGTATGAATGAACCATAAGCTTAAATTGCACGAGTAAATGGTCCAATTACATTCCCAACCCGTTACAATTCTAGCTGCTTGAAATTTGAACCGCTATAATTTATCACGATGCTATCACTATCCTATTATATGAACTAATATTATTAAATCAAGTACTATCAAATAAGAATTGCTATCGTAATTTTTACAATCAAGTCCCTGTGATTCAATCCTATTATTCATCTAAAATTATCTGTTGTCTTCGCCAAAGTACTATATGACCACCTTTTCCATCGAGCTATGCCATGCATTAGGCAGTTAGACCTGGTAGCTGGGCAGCATAAAGATATGTACCGCTTTGCCAGTGCGCTGCATAAAACGAGGCTTATTTGTGCTCGTGCATACCGACTTGGTAATGCTCCGCATAGGAACTTCTGCTGTGCATAATGGCTTATGACTTGTTCATGCATACTGCCCCAGATGTATATGAGTAGAAATATATATATTTTTTAATAATTTGATCATCGAATGTTAATGTTGTCAGTCTTCTGGTAACTGGTTACCCAATTATTCTGATACAACTGTCTTTCTTCGGCAAGTTTGAATCTTTTCAGATCTTTTAAAAACATGTGGTTTTTCCCCCATTATAAATTACACCTACTACCCCCCAAGTTAGTGAGATTCATTCTGAATCGTGGCATGACCGACGTCAGTTTTATGTGCGGAATTCCCTCCCAATGGGCCATAGTAATACATATGAATAGCGCATATTGATGGTCTGTGCTACTATTAATTATCTGGTTCCAGGGCACGCTGTCGGAAAAATTTAATATACGCATAATGATTTCCCGTTATTTACCGAACAAAACATATAATCTTTAGCAGACGTTATCTAGTGGGTGCCATGCTTTCTAAATGTTGGTATTATTATGATTATAAAATGCGATTTCTTGGCATCGGGAACAATATTGCCAAATTTTAGCACCCAAGATTTAGCACCGGAAATTTTGAAATATAAACATTATGAAATACGAGTTTCTGGTGTCTACTGAACAAAAATTAATATTTTTCGCACCTGTTATCCAGTGGGGTTTGGGTGGTATGCTCCCGAAATTATTAAAATGTAAGCATAACAAAGGACAATTTTGTGATATCTATAGTAAAAAAAACACACACACATTGTTATTTAATGTGGTCTGGCATGTGGTTTTCGAAAATTTGGAAATGTAGGCATAACAAAGTGCGATTTCCTAGTATCTATAGAAAAGAAAAGATTTTTTTTTATCTATTGTGGTCTAGGTGGTATGTGGTCCTAAAATTGGAAATGTGGGTAGTATAAAATACGATTTCCTGGAATCGGCAAAGACATTGAGATCTTTTAGTACAAAAGTTTTATCATGGACATTTTGAAATGTAGGCATAATGAAAAGCGATCTACACCTAAGCTAGGATCTGGAGGCGAATTCCAGAAATGTTGAAATACAGGCATAAAGAGATACTATTTTCTTTGCATCAACGGATGTTCCTGGACGGTTTTTTAAAAAAAATATGCATAATGAAATACGCTCTCGTTACGCCTGTAAGTAGAAAGAAAATAGGATTTTTGCATTGGGGTTGTCTGCAGTGAATTTATGCAAAGTCTTGTGAGTGGGGTCTGGGGGATTGATCGTGAACACTTTGAAGACTAGGTCTACAGTATGCATGTTGTTTCCAGACATCTCTAGAGAGAAATTGTCATTTTTTAGCTGAAGCCTTTGAATACTGAATACTGTATTAGAGGTACTGTAATTATTCACTTCTAATTAGATCTAATTTATATAAAAAGTGAACAATCAGGTATCGTTAATTTCCTAAAATAATGGTAAAATCAATATTTGTTTTATTTATTTACGCTGTGCTCTCGCTTTATTATATATATAGCAAAAATTGGACAACACACAAGAGAGGAGGGGGGTCTAACACGAAATATCTGTATACTTGCTTGTTCTTATAAGCTTACTCGAATCGCTGAAGCTTGCCTAATACAAAGATTATCCCTAAGTGCAGGATAAAGACACTATCTAAAGACACTCGGTAAATAATCTCTCTCTCTCTCTCTCTCTCTCTCTCTCTCTCTCTCTCTCTCTCTCTCTTTCTCTCTCCGATATGATCCGATAGAGATGGAGATTATCCTATACCGGTCTGGTCCCGAGAATACGAAAAAATTTATGTAGGCCTACGATTTCATGCTGAAGTTCACATTTTATATGGGGATTTGTAAAGAACATGAAATCATACTAAAATATGTTTCGTATTCTCGGGGACTGTTTTTTAAAAAACGTTTGAGAAGTGACCATATGCGGTCTCGTAGTCATTACTCGAGTCCGAAAACGATAACGAGAAAAACGTTCCGAATTTCGTTCCGCCGTACCGGTCACATTAACGAACTTATCGTTGAAGTGTAACCGTGTGATGTTTTTTTCGACAATCTCGTTATCGTTATGGAGCATTTGTGCGTATTTTAGATAACGACAGCGAGATTGTTGTTTTAACCTTGTCACACTGCCACCATAACTATCACAAGATTTCGTTAGCGTGCCTGCTACGGCGATAGTTTTTTCTCGTTAACGTTGTCGGGCTTGGGGTGTCCGCAGATTTACCAAAGTATATTACCGTGACACGCATGTAACTCTACTTCATATACCCCCCCCCCCCTCCCACTCATCCTCCCGCCCTAAGGAATTTCTAAATATACTTCGCCTTTTGAAATAAAATGGACCGAACAGTCTTCTATTGTTGGACATTTTCTTCGTTCCGCCCGATTCCACACGGTCAGTGGCATTTAAGAGGCTTGTCACGTGACAAGGAAATAATTATACTTACATCCGGCTTATAGTCGAACTTAACTTAGCCTAACACATGCAGCGACTCAAGCGTTGCATAGAGCAGTTTGCAAAGTAGACGAAAGGGGAGGTCATTGCATGTCTATCCGAAAAACATGCAGGAAGAGATATTTATTTCTAAATTATGGCAGTCACTGCTGGGTCAGGTGAACACGACTACGCCCTGTCATGTTAGCTTTGCCAATGAACGCATCACGTGGGTGCATCACGTGGGTGCATAACACACCTTTGTTAAATATATATTCTTGCTAAAATTGGTTGTCAGCCTTAAAGGGTTTACTATTACTTGTCATGTTTCCGGCCCCGAGATTACGAAACATTTTTGAGTACTATTTCATCGTTAAGCTCAAATGTCATATGGGGATTTGTGAACAAAACTAGTTTGTTAGAGCCGTACTTAACATCTCTATCCCGATCAAAAGCCATACATTGCCTCCATTTCGAACCAACTGATCGTTTACCAATAGAAACGGGAAGATGGAATAACACATCCTTATATATATCATGACAAGTAATGCTAGACTATGAACTGACAACGTTCAACTGGAGACGTTACAAGCCAGCGCAGGAACAAGCCGTCTCTCCTGTCCATGCCGAGTGTTTCTTGCCGTGTTTCTACCTGGAGAAGACTGTCAGATAGGTCGAAGCTAATTCATCCGTCAATGTAGGTTATGCAGTTCCCTGTAGCTCTCTACCTCTATCCTCACACGCGGAAACTCATCAGCATTTTCCTGCAGGCGAGTTTAACATGTAATGTATTTGTAACTGTGTTAGACGCAGTTGAGAGAGAGAGAGAGAGAGAGAGAGAGAGAGAGAGAGAGAGAGAGAGAGAGAGAGAGAGAGACAGAGAGAGAGAGAGAGAGAGAGAGAGAGAGAGAGAGATTACACTATTAATTTCCGGGTTAAACATAGTAATCAATTGGGCATAGGGTAACCTTTTACTTCATTTATATAGCCTGTATGTACTTCTGCGATATCACTATTTCCAATGTCAAACCATATATCATAGCCTATTCTGTCAGACGTGAATGGAGCATTAATTAAATAGACAATATGGATTGTTCTGCAGTGGAAAACAATTAAAAACATGAATTTGGACCAAAGACCAAAGTGATTACATTTAGTTTGATGAAGATGTGGATGAAAACTAGAACCAAACAATTAAACGTGATAACACTTATTTACGATGAAAAAAGGATGAAACTATGCTATACTGTAACGAGTCTAATGATGAAAATGAATGTCTATGCTAATAAACTATATTTCTGAAGGTTCTATTAAAACTATCTAAACTACTAAATTACTGAGTGTGATTTTGCATCTTTCACCAAGATGCGACGATCTAATTTACTGAAAAATTGTGTCTAACTGTAGCTGAAAGTTGTGTACTATCTGAAACCTCTCAACTAACTGAACTAACGGAGGGAAAACACGTGTTCGCCAAACGCCCCGCTCGTGCTGCACGATATGTGCATCCCGATCGTTGGGTTCGTTTTGGCGATCACTATGTCTCCAGAACATGCATATTTCTCCAGAACATCCAGGTACTCCTGTGCTCTCGGTAAAGAGAACCAGCAACTGCCAGATGGAGACAGTCCAGTTCCGCTGTTCTGGTGTAGTTGGAGGTTACGAGGGTCACTTCCGGTGGTTCGCCTATCGTCCAGGGCAGGCGCCTCAGGCCTTAACAGCCACAAATACGTCAACTGAGCCAGTCAAGGCTCATGCATCTTGTGGGTATCAAAGGGAGAGTACTCTCAAGCTGGACCTGACAAAGGGAGATAATGGACTGGTCATTAGGTGCATGATCCATTCCTCATTCACTGTCATCTCCCCAACTGCAGACGACCCGTGTGGGGACCACTGTGTACAGTCAGAAAGGTTGTCAGTTACTGGTAGGTTGGATTGGTGGACACAGTTAATGGAAGTTTTGGCGGCCATATAATGATAGACATTTAAGTTATGATAGAGCAATATTAAACACTTGAATTGGAAAGTCAAAAAGTCTTCATTTAATATGATGTTGCTGAGATTAATGTGGGTAATTTCAATTATTTCAATCAACTTCGTCTTTTACCTTCAACGTCCTTGAGAAGTACGTCATTGACCTTATATAGTATTTGTGATGTAGACATCTTAATATGGAACAATATGTACTTGATGTAATATTCCATAGATACTAGTATCCTATAATACTTAACTGAAGTACTGTTCTCTCAGCATAAGTATCATATTCACCACAACAACCAATATAATATATAAATGTACATGTTTAAAAATACAACCTATGTTTATTATTCTGTTACAGACAAATCCCTCTGCCTGACTTCCAGTGTCATTTCCGGTGTATCCGAGATCTCTTCGAGTGCAGTCTGGCTTTTCGTCACGTTCCTAAATAGTTTTCTACAATTTAGTTCACACTGCACGGTGTTTCCCCATTAAACGTGCACCTCTAAAGTATATTTCCCTCGCTCTCACTCGGGAAATATTACCTCAGGAGGTACAGATTTACTCATGGCGAAAAATCAATATGGCACACTAGCTTATGTATTACTTGGTGACAATTAAAATCAGATACCAGTTCAGTGAGTTTATGCAGTTCACATGCTTTAATTTAATTTGTGAAGTCTATATATTGGACACGAGATCGCATGTAGACTCGCATCATGAGAACACAACAGCTACATTAGGCCTATACATAAGCTATGTACATGTCCAAGCTGCTACCAGCTGGTTCCTATTTAAAGATAATATCATAGGGCAACTATTTTCAATACTAAGCTACATATTATTTATATCTGAAAGGCATACTGTGCATGGTATACGTGGCTGGAGTGAGCTGGGCTGGTAATTGATATATGCCACTGATAGTCCTTATCGCAGGTCCC
>JAUTBT010026508.1:0-19748 GCA_032361225.1 Lepetodrilus schrolli
CGGGTTTCCTCCTGCCATAAACTGACAAGTCGTGATATAAGTGAAAGAATCTTGAAAGCGACTCTAAACCCCAATTCCAAAACAAAACAAAACAACACCCAAAAAAAATATATATATAGGGGTGGAGTCGAAAGAATGGCTACTTGATAAAAATTGGTAAAATTACAAGCAAAAGCAAAACAAAACGCAATGATATCGTCACACGAAATTTTGGAAACTATAGGACTGTTTTCCTAATTTTGTCATGTGTTTTTAACTTCATGAATAACTTGCATACTTAGACTACGTATTAATAAAAGCGAAAATTAAAAAGCATGTCGGACGTATTCATTATCATAACCTAGTTACAAGCTACCTGTGTGTGATGGTCCTATGGCAGGTTCCGCCAACATCTTCATTCAGTAAGCTATTACAATGGTAGACAGTCTAACTATATTTCCGTGACCTTTCAATGGTAGTCTCCGGTTCCGCCTTAACCTTTACCGAATTAGGGACGTCGATATACACATGAAATATTAGTATTGTTACAATGACAAGGATGTATATATGATCGATGACGTATATTACATTCGTTGACTCAATTTATATGTAACACATTCACATCTTACGAGGGAAGAAGTGTTTATCTGCGATAATGTGACATTATTTCTCATGAATCCAGTGTTCATTCCCTCGCGACACACGCTCTTCATGTCGATTAATCTAATATAACATTTTACAGAAACAAATAGTATTAAAATGTCATATGAGAGATCCAGTGTTTGTTGGAAGGATCAAATATATTGGCAATTCAATTTGAATTATTGTTTCTAACACCGTCCTGGCATAGCAATTGATAAAGTATGGTCCTTTATCACTCAATCTTTGAATGTAATTCATGTACGTCGAAAACGTGGGCATGGAATAGAGGCATTGTACGGGTCTTGTAGATGGTAACTATTCCTTCGTATTACAAAACAATGGAACATGGAGTTCACAAGTCATTAGTTCATTGGTGATAAACAGTATTGGTGCCTTAAAGGAATCGAAATTGTACGAATTCAAGAAAGAGGTGAATGACACTTTAGAAAGTCCTAATATCAAGGTCTTATATCAAGACCGACATCGCATACAACTATTTCTCAAATGGAAACAACGACACAGCTATTGGTATCTTGCATTGAACCACATAAAAATCACATTGAACTTGTATTGTAACACATTTAGAATATTTCTAGAAATTTGATTGGTGGAGAAATAAAATGTTCCTGGATGAAATAGCATTAGATCCCGGAGCCGCATCACGGTGTAGTGATACTGATCATTACTGATTTTACTATATAGCGGCCGCAAGTAGACTTCCACCTCGGAGAAAGTAATGAGGTTTTCGGTAATGAATTTCAAGAAATAGATCCTGAACTTATGAAATTTACAATGAATAATGAAGACAAGTTGGATAAATATAATAATAGTTACAGTGAGAGTTGATCCAATTTGTCATTCAAACATCGAGTATGCGGTGGCTTACGCTATCAGCTGGCTTACGTTATCAGCTGGCTTACGTTATCAGCTGGCTATCCGCAAGCGGGTCTGGTTTAAATGAAATTTGCCATTGTCGAATTTCAATAACACCAGCAAGTTTCAAAACACGATATATTTATCTCTTAAATAAAATACTTGATAAAAACGACGCGAATTATCCGGGATAAGTTTAATTTATTTGCCTTGAGTTGTCATCGATGTATGGCTCCTGTTCTTTAAACTCGTATTATATTTAGATTCGACATCACCCCTCTGTACAAAATCTTCACCTTTTTAATCATAACATGTAAACGAACCTAGCGATATATATCACCAGCCTCGAACGAGCATTTTCATTCAATATCAATTCACCACGTCACTTCCGTTAAATCAATTAATGTTACCGTTTTTATACTTTACGTTCTACAATTATTTTCAGGTCGGTTTTTTTTGCGACACCTGATTCGGTGAATGAGATGTCTGTAAAAAAAATCACACAAAAATGCCCTCCACAAAATAGGCTTGGTATTCAATTCCAGTCATGCAAACAAGCCATGTGTCGTAGCCTGGAGTCATTGATACCATTCTCTACCATCATCGGCTATTAAAGACACGCAGGGCGTCGTTATCGTAGAAATCACCCCGCGGGCAGAGGACGTGTTGCCACCTGAATCGCAGACACTAAGCAGTGATGAATGAGTGACTGACGGACGGAAGAGTCAAAGGTCAACTTGTAGGTCTATGGTGGCTCCTGGGCAGCTTTAATGCTAGCTCGATTTAACATTATTTTTGCTGCTAGAGACAATTCCAGGTGCCGTATATAGAGCACAGCGGTGAGTAACCCTTTCCCTGCTGGATTAGGCACAGACACTGATCTTTATGACATCTCCGGTTGTCTACGGCGTGGAGAGAGTTAATTAAGGCAACAAGATGTAGGGGAAAAGAAAATATTGTTCATTGAACATTGTCTTGGGCAAACCAAATGTCAAGGAGAAAACGTAACGTATGGACTCTTAATGCTACATCGACATGTCATCCTCTACAATACAAGCCCACTGCCCTTTTACATACATCATTGAGATGTGGCTCCAAAATAGATTTTCAACCAATCAAATAATACACAATTGGGCAACATGCACTATATCAATGCACAGTTTGCAAACATTTTTATTTTATTTTATTTTTATTGATGAACAGTCATTACTTATTAATACTTATTTATAATCAACCGCACATAGCAACGCTATATTCGTTTGTAAATATATAAGTATCAAAGTCTGTCTTGGCCGATGTTTTCCTATGCGATCTAACCGTAACACTATCCCTTTGTATTCTACATGTTGAATTTGATTAATTTATAATAATGATTCATTTGATATTTGTGTGAATCTCTAGGCACTGAACTAATATCAATAAGATCTCTATTATATCTCTTCCGATCGTATTCCCGAGATGGTCATAAATATATTACTCTACATAAAAGAGATGATGGATTCGAATAGCGTTACATGTAACGATCAAACGTGAATACACTATTTATACAACGGTATTTAATAGAATGAATTAAATTGCGATCCATTGGAAACCCTATTGAAGAACGGATGATTCCATTCAGCAAATACTCTGTGTGTGTGTGTGTGTGTCTGCAATAAATATATTATTTTCTGAATGTAGTATATAGTCTTTAAAAATAAATAGTATTTATAAATATAAATAAGTATAAATAAAGAATATGCTCCACGTGATATGTAATTATCCTTAGCATAAATAAACAAACAAATAAGCGTATTTTGCAACACGCAATAACTTTGTCTCGTATAACACGAGAGCAACAAGGCTTTCCGTAAACCACTTCCTGTAAAGGATTCATGAAGTAAAACTAATGGAAATTGAAATGCAACCCCGAAATTGTACAAGCTGCAATGATGGACATCGAAAGTGAGCATCCTTTGAGGAAATACATGACACATTGTACATAACAGTGTACATACTCATTGCGTATCGTGACTAAACATTTTGAATTTGAATAATCTGTAATGTATATTGTTAAATATTCTAAAAGAAAATACTCGAATACACTTATACGTGGATGTAAATTGCGCACAATTGCTAAACTATGACGTATACAGTATTCGAACGAAGGAATTTACTCTCATTTGCGTAATTAAAACTGTTGTATATTTGCAACTAGTTTTCGAGTCACTCAATCAGAATTACAAATACAATATTACTTATAAAGCTGATGTGACGCAATGAAAAGAAAACGGCATACAAGTACAGGCGCAGTACCAAGGCTGTGGGCATTATGCAGTAGGAAACGGTACAGCGTCAATGGTGACGGAAATGTATTAGTTTTCTTCAAGCAAGAAGCAGTCCATTACATTATTTATGACTCCAGGGATACCAGTCCAATTGGCTTTATAGTAATATTGTACTGTAACAGTGGATGGTACACCGCGGGAAATTCGCCATGGAAGCAACCATTCTACTTAGAATAATGATGCCTCAAATAACTTAGAATAATGATATCTCAAAAGATGTATTAAAAACAAAATTCAGATAAAAAGGAAAATCAGTCAATATTTATTAGGCCTCGAGAGATACCAGTCCACTTGGCTTTATCGTAATATTGTACTGTAACAGTGGATGGTACACCGCGGGATATTCGCCATGGAAGCAACCATTCTACTTAACATAATGATGCCTCAAAGAACTCAGAATAATGATACCTCAAAAGATGTATTAAAAACAAAATTCAGATAAAAAAGAAAATTTAATATTTATTAGGCCTACATAGGACTGAAGAGTTACTAAATTAATTTGGAGAAAATTATCAAAACAACGCCAATACAGTATAAATAAAGAACATGTGGTTGAAATATACATATTTAAAAAAAAATATTATTCGAAATATGTAAGTTATTTCTGATACTAACAATTTATATTTAAATACTACATTATGTGTATCAGATCCTGAAAATATCTGTTTTTAAATAATATAAACTATTAAGGTACTTTATTGATTTATATACAATACTAAGCAAGCTATGTTGAGAATTATTATACGCTGAAACAAAAACTGTCTGTCAAATTCTTTGGATCTAATGATTGCAACCTATTTATTAGTTGCTGCAATTCTACTCCAGATTATACAGCGAAGTCATGAATTATGAATGGGCATGTTTATATCAATCAGAAAGTAATTTGTATTTTTATATTTTTGAACATACAATTATTAATCTGTTTCAAATTATATGGTGTATGGGAAATTGCGGGGTACGTTAGCAGCTGGTTAGCTACAAAACACACGATAAACATTTGGAACGAAACTGAACATATAATTGCGATCCCCGAACCAAAATTGATATGATACGGTCAATATAACTACAAAAACACTCCTTTGCTTTATTAGTTGAAACATGACAGTTTTGTGTTTCTTACATTGATTTTACCAGCACACACATAAAGGGATACAATCACGGTTTGTTGACATATTTCATGGTCATACGTGTTTACCTGAAATTATATTGTGCAACAAGAGTGACCGGGTACTACATTTTTTGCTTACGGGTAATCGGTATAACGTTTTTTTCTCGTTACCATTCTCGTTATCTTTATAGTTATCTTTCTCGTTATCGTTATCGTTCCAGTTATCATTATGGTGCTCAGACCGCACCTTTACGGTTAACAGTTAAATATTGTTAAAAATTCACTCCATGGCGGATGTCAGACCGAAGATAAAGTAACATCGGCAACAAAAGATTATCAAAATATAATTTATAGTATTGCTCTGTTGTACATGGAAGTGTGCACCAACTTTATCTCAGAACACCATTGAAAAGGTATAAGTAATTTCTCTAGAAGATGAACTCATTGTTTTTATTAAAGGCATAAAAAAACCCATTTCATGGTCAAACATATTTTACTTGAAAGCATGCAGATTTGATTTGTTTATACAAGTATATTCGGCAAGAAGCTACAGTTTCCGCATGTCCCTCTGGTTTTCAATATTTCAATTTTTTTTTTTATCTCCATGTATTTCCAGGAAAATGTAGCTTGTTTTCCAATATACTTGTGTAGACAAATCAAATGTAAGATTGACATTAAGAAATATGATTATTTCACTTCTAAATGTATGTATCTTGAGTATGCACACCCTATACTATGAAACAATGACCATTCCCAGGTTGTTAATTAGACAATCATCAATGAATGGACATGGAGGATGACTCATATAGGAATACTAATTTTCTCAATATTTCAACAAATGCTCAACTAACCCTACAGGTATACATATACTAGTACCAGATAGTCACATATTATTCCCATAATTACATTTATCATCTAATGGAAAGTTGAATATGGACATTATTTACACTGTTTTTGCCATTTATTTCTAAATAATATGTTGAATTTTGCCAAATATTATGCGCATACATATAAAATAATATAGTATTTATTAAAATGTTACCAAAATACCTTGAAATAACCAGTAATATGAATGCAATTCAAGTAAGTTTATGAGAACAAGGAAGTATACAGATCTTTCGTGTATCATGCTACTTTGTCTGACTAATAACGATGCAAATTAGGTAGCTAATTTAACATGACATCATTTTCATGTGACGTCATACTACTATTTATAAATGCTACTGTATGGAAATAGTAAACAAGGTGACAATTATGATCGGAGACTATGTGCTAATCGACTAGGTTTAATATATTCACAACTATTAATAAAAAAATTAAAAAATGTTTATAAAGTTGTTATTTTCCTTTCGTGTATTTATTAATGAGTGAAGCGGTTTACAATTTAATGACCTGCATGTATTCCTACGTGTAACTTTAAAATGTCGATTCACACGTTGATGTTTTAAGCTTGACATTAGATGATAAAGAGATTATTAACCTCGTGTCTTTAGATATCGTCTATATCCTGCATTTATGGATAATCTCTATGTATTAGACTCGCTGAAGCTCGTCTAATACAAAGATTATCCCTAAGTGCAGGATATAGACGAAATCTAAAGACACTCTGTTAATAATCTCTCTATATACAAATTTGTTTAAATTTAAAAAAGAAAAAAGAAAAACTCTAACGAGCTGTTGAGTTGACGCTATTTCCGGATGAACATGAAATGGACCTTTTGAGAAACCGAGTGAACGTGCTATACATAGTGTTCCCTGAGTAGGAGTGAAATAGATGACAACTGTCAAAGTAATAAAATAAAAATTTAGTTAAAAAAAAGAAAAGAAAATACATTAAAAAAAAAAAGAAAGAAAAAAAAAGAAAAAAAGACGTTTGAAGTGTCAACTCAAGGTCATCACAGAGATGCCAATTTGAATGCAACGTAACACCTTTGAAATACCATTACCCACTTTACCTCATTGATCTCGCGGCGGTGACCACTGACGAGTACTCGCTCTTAGCAACGGTACTCGTTTGTTGCAACACAGTTGTAAATGACGCCAATACCAGAACAAAAGGGTTTGGAAACGAACTTGATGTTTAGTGAGGTATACTCCAGATTTTCGTAATGAAAAATCGAATGTTTCGTTTGATTCTCAATCATTCTGAAACATTCCCCAGAACGTCCCCGATGGTTTGTGAACAACTAGGAACCTTCTTCAATGTTTTCTCATCCTAATCCAGTTAGCAATATATTAAATGTATTTAATCATATTATAATTTTAAAAACTTGTTTTGTGTCTGTATACACGTTTTTGATCAGTGAATTGTAATTACAGCAACATAGGGCAAATGTTCATATGTTGTATTAAATGTATGATAGGTATGTGTGTTTTTTCACCATTCAAGCATTTTTCAGAGCATATCGTAATAGTAGTCGACGGTGAAACAAAAATGGGGTTGTATTACAAATGATAGCGAGCCAGAACACGAGTGTGACAGGGTACTTCATTTTGCACTTATAACGATTTGCTCAAAAGTTTTTCTTGTTATCGTTATACTGTTATCGTACTCGGTCTTTTATGGTTTACAGTTAAACCTCTCTCGCTCTCTCTCTCTCTCTCTCTCTCTCTCTCTCTCTCTCTCTCTCTCTCTCTCTCAAAAGTTGTCTTCATTATGGACATTTCATTCAATTTTCATTACAATTACCATAACTTAACAATATCACGAAAAGAAAAGGCTAAAACAATAACATTGATTTGGCGTAAGCCAAGATGATATTCAAATCCAAATGGTAATTTATACAAATTGCTTTTGAATGAATCTTTATCATAAAGAATACATCGGAGGATTTTCAAGCTAAAAGTTGCATTTGTGTTATTGAAGAATTATACGTATGAATTTTCGTAGACCTATTCTATTTCAGGTAATGAATTCATCGACTTGTCGTTGCCATTCTTATTAGTAAATGTAGGTTGAGATTAGCAATATTCATTAAATTCATCAGGTTGTATATTCATGTCTCCTATTATACTACATCATTCAAATTTAGCAGAACGGAGGCGACTTACAGTACATTATTAAATAATAAACAGAAACAATTTGTCTACGTTTACTATTCATGTTCCACGTTAACTACGAATCTGTTTGGATAAAATATAAAATATCTATTACGTCAAAAAACAAGCTATGCAGAATGTTCCAACGTTTCCTTTGTAATTTTAATTCATGACAAGCTATTCCAGACAGTCCATGTACTTTCAAACCTAAAGGGAAATATCAAAAATGCGTATGGGTTCTGATCGTGGTATACCAAGCCTACGGATATCCCAAGCTGTCAATCTAACATTGACTATACAGTCCACAGAAATTCTCTTTCAACAGCAGACGTGGCATAAGATATTCATGAAGATGTCACCAAAGGGTACATTCATAGATGATGATGATAATCATAGTCTATAAGGCGCCAATGAAAACGCCGAATGGCTGTTTGGCAGCATTCTTGCAACTGATGTCATTTGTTGGATGGTCTATGAATCTCAAAGACTCTTCAGTCTGCCGTTGACAAATATCGTCTGCCTTTTAGTTCCGTTACATCAAAGCCGTCGTCTGCATTCGTTGGCGACATTGTGTAGTTTGCAAATGGATGGCATCACATCCGGACGAGTTCATTTGTTGTCGGCTTGTTGTCTGTACTTCGCTAATGTCATTGCCTCTTGCCGAACGCTCATGGAATACGACATTTGGAGATGCCTGATCTGATACCATGATATGTCTCTTTAGAAGAACGCATTAACGGACACCATGATTTCTAAAGTTTCTCTAACCACACCTCCATTTCCAATAATTGAGATTGTTTTCAGGCGCAGCGGGTATCTTTCACCCATACATCTCCATTTCCAAGAAGGATGATTGTGTAAAGAAAACATATACAAAAGTCAACACAAAAGACATTTTTATTGTACACCCTTTTGTCTTTCTGCCGTTTATCACCTACTTGACAAGAAGCAACAATCGTTATATTCTAGCCACGGAACTCTTTGTCGGGATATCGTAATCATTTACATACACACAGGAATTATATCTACATAATATAAACATATTTAATCATCACAGAGGATTCCTGTCTCCAAACATTACTCCCAGCGCGACAGGTATTTGACTAGCAAATATTCCACCATTATTTAACTAGACTTCAGGCTTAGCATGAACGAGAATATGTCCAAACATATATAGAGCTCTCAGACCTACACGACACAAAGTAAGAGAGCAATGGATGCACAACAGAAACAGGCTTAGAATGAGTAAGAAACAAGTATAGGCACTGACAGAGATATTTAGAGATTTAGAAGGAGAAATTTAGAGATTTATAGAGAAATAGAGAAAGCGAGATTTATATACAGACATATAGACATTTAGAGATATAGCTTTTGAATAATTTTGAGTTAGAACTGTAGAGATTTAGGGGGGGGGGGGAGAGAGAGAGAGAGAGAGAGAGAGAGAGAGAGAGAGAGAGAGAGAGAGAGAGAGAGAGAGAGAATATATTTATACAAGATGAAGAGTTGAAAAATCGATGGTCTTCGCGAGATCTACCAGGTCTTAGAAATTTAAGTTGTCATTCTGTATGGAGTATTTTTTATTTCATATGCCAGTTGTAGCATGAGGGATGACGACACATGCGACAGCACTTTCTCGACCCATGAGCTAGACCCCACCCCCAAGCTAGCCCCGAATCCCGTATTGCCCCCTTGCAGGGTGTGTGAAGAGAATGCTTCCGGTTTCCATTACGGCGTCAACACGTGTGAAGCATGCAAGGTACGTGGGCTACTATATATAGTGTAGATAGAACTTCCAAATTTATCTATTTTAATTATCAATGCATTTCTTTATCTACTTATTTATTTTACTTTTATTTTATTCATACTTTACTTTTTATTTTATACTTTTACTAAATACCCCCGTCTGCTAAATCAGCTTCGCTGGACGCAGACGTTAAACTTCAACAAACCGTCAACCGTCCTTAAAGGCCCGTTCAAACCATAAGGCTCGTTCAGACCTAACGGGTACGGCAGCCGCAACGGTTAAACGTATGTTTTTCCGTTGTTTTGCTGGACCTCAGAACGGTTTCCCGCGCGGTTTCAGTGTAAACAGTTCATGTGTTTCTATAAGGAGAGATCTGTCGCGGTGAAAACACGTTAGGTTTGAACGGGCCTTTAACTGTGGGAGATATTGAGTGGTTCCCGTTGACCTTCGCAGGAAAAAGAAAAGATTAAAAAAAAATGTGTGGCGCTACCATTGCTTTGTTCCGAAGACGGATACCGGCCAATACGCCTAGAAACGCTTTCACAAAGTCCACCAGTGATCACGGGTATATACTATACTCAACAACATAAATTAAGGGCCAGATATTGTAAGGAGTAGCTTTCTACCAAATTTCAGAACTTGGCTTTAGGAATTCTTCTTCTAATGCTGCTGCAAGTTATTGAGTACCTGGAGACTGTAAATGATTGGAAATTCTTCGATGTTAAAATAATATACAACTAAATTTATATGTCCAAAAAGCCTACTGGTCCTTAATTCATTTTGTTGAGTACAGAGTATCCCGTGTGCTATTATTAAATATCGCTATCGATAAGATTTATCGGTTTTCTATTTTCTGTCTGAAATGTATTATTCTGAAAACTTTCGTGTTGCGTGGCTTTCGCGGTTGTATGTTTTCTGCCTGAAATGTATTGGTAGGCCATGTTTAGACTTTATTTTCTGGCTTTCGTTTCAGGGATTTTTCCGCAGGAGCATGCTTCGTCGCGAAGAATACAAATGCCTTGGAGCAGGAAACTGTGACGTCAAACAGGCCAAGCGGAACGGATGTCCTTTCTGTCGATATCAGAAGTGCCTTGCAGTTGGAATGTCCAAAGATGGTAAACACTAAGCAATGACCTTTAATTATTGCATTCAGAGGGGGGGGGGGGGGAGGGGGGAGGGCGCAATGCCTAGCAAAATAAACATGTTAATCTGATTGGCTCACGTGATTAGGGTTTTAGGGTTAGGGTTAAGAAACATATTTTATTCATATTTTGGGTCACGTGAGCCAATCACATTGCCGGGAATGGGTCCGGGTCTGGTGATTAGTCCACAAGTCCGGGGTCCGGTTTCGGGTCCAGGTCTGGGGAATATATCTCACCACGGAATGTATAGAACATGCAATGTAGTGCCTAGTATGTATTACAACGAACTCGTACCAATTTCCGTGAACTTATAAAATAATCAAGTAATTCCCACGATATTTAATTTGTTTCAGCAATCAAAACCGGTCGGTACACCCATACCAAGAGGACACAGGACATTATAGAAATTCAAAGCTTGAGGGAGGGATTAAGACACGTGAAGGTAACAGATCACGTGCCACAAACTCCGTCATCTAAATGGCAGCTGAACAGTGACGTCGAGGAGAATGAGAAGCTGATCCAGACGATCGTGGAATGTCACGGAAGATACATGCAGACGACCTTCGGAATATCCGAAGACCAGCTCGAGAAGGACCAAGTAGCATACTATGTATGTAAGCCCACAGCGTCGGTCGAGTAATATTTATTGGATTTTTTTTCAGTCCAGTTACACGTTCCACAGAACAATCGTAGCGCCAAGAGAGTCGTAACTCATTAGCAACTCCATGTTAACGTACAGGAGTTACGACTCGTAGCGTTACGATTGTTCTGTGGAACGGCCCCCAGAACTTGAAATTTTCATGACACGATATCCATCCTCTAATTTCTAGGCATAGTGCCTCTTTAAACATACGCTATCAGAGAGGTAACGTACGATAGCAGCTTGCGTGTTAAGACATAAGGGTCGTACCGTAGTCCTGTCATAAATCAGTCGGTGGGCCTTGCTTTTAGCCTACTATATAACAGGAAATTACGTAAATCTCGATTGACTCGATACGGCCCTTTCATGATACTCGTGCCACGTTTGGATACTCAAAATAATGCATTACTTGTGCTACTCATGTAGCGATTCAATCACAATTATTTAATTAATTTTATTGTTATTTTTTTATCAAGGGGAACAACCAATCACAATCAAGGCGAACATTAGCTGTAGTACGATAGGTTTTACTAGGAGGGGATGCAGTTATACTTCATGTCGTAGCTATGGCAATCCGAAATAGCGCCTCTGCGAAGAATGATTCTACAAATAGAGACCTTAGTTTTCCACCTTCAACTTCAAACGCAGAGAATTCCTGCATATTACGTCATACGATATTGCTACATTTTCCGCATGTTCTACTGGTTTTCAATATTTTCGTACCTTTTACTATTTATTTTTTTAATTGCGAGTTTAAAAAAACCAAATTAAACAAAAAATAATGATATGAAATTGTCCTCACTTCCGTTCTAGGAGCAACACAAACTGAAAGTAGACGTGTTCGGACCAATGTCGACGCTGCCTAGAGAACAGTATGATGAAATTTACCGGAGCACGGGTATCGATATTGACAATAGACAGGACATGATGAAGGGTTTTGCTATTACAATGGAGGCGGGAATTCGCCGCTATATCAACTTTGTCAAAGGGATTCCTGGATTTACTGAGCTTACACCGGGTGATCAAGCCGGACTTATCAAAAGTACGCAACTCACGAAACTAACCGCGGGAAGTATTAAATACGATGAAATATCGACATTGATATTGACATTACTTTGATATTGACATTACTTTGATACTGACTATGATTGCCATTGGTACCGCTATGGATATTGCCAACATATTGACAGTAACTTTGATATTTACATGAACCTTCATATCGACTTTGATATTGACATCAACTTTGATATTGATATTGCTTTTGATATTTATATTAAAATATTAGATAACTAAAATTAATATATACTTTATTAATATTGATGTATCTAGATTCGGCTGGCAATTACCGTTTTTCAATCACACCCAGACAGGACCTAAAGTAGATCTATTTCCCCTAAACTTGGTTTAATCTCGTAGGAGTTCATCATAAACTAATTTTAAACAAATCTATTTATATCTCCAAATGAACATCTATTAAAATATATGTATATTATATTCACACTAGTCTATTCAGCGATCCATTGACCATAACTTCAATATAAAATGTACCATCGAAACCATTGTTAGTTGGCCTATATCGTCATTTCTCGTTTCAGCTGCGCGATTTGAATTCTTCTTTCTTGGAAGTTTTCGTGGTTATAACAACAAACTCAAAATTATACGTACATCGTCAGGCAAATGTCTGACCCTGCAGGAGGTGTGCAAGCTGTGGGACGAAGATTTCATGTTGGAAGTGTTCAAATTTGCCGATACCTTGAAATCTCTGAAGATGTCCATCCATGAATGCATCCTAGTTAAGACATTGTCTATTTTATTCAGAGGTAGGAGTCTAATGATCAAAAGTTTAATACGAAAGAGTAGGGAGACGGCACATTGGTGACATTGTTGAAATTATTAGAATACATTTGATATTTCAATATATATTACGCATTTCTTGCATTATATACATTGCCACAATACCAATTCTTACCATTATAGGAACCATTACAAGCAACACCATTATAGAAACCATTACAAGTAACAACTGTATATTACAAGTAACAACATTATAGGAACAATTACAAGCAACAACATTATAGGAACCATTACAAGTAACAACAGTATAGAACACATTACAAGCAACATCATTATAGGAACCATTACAAGTAACAACAGTATAGAACACATTACAAGCAACACCATTATAGGAACCATTACAAGTAACAACATTATAGGAACCATTACAAGCAACACCAGTATATGGACCATTACAAGCAACACCATTATAGGAATTCGTGCATGCATCATCAGCGATCTATTATTAAACAAGAGTATCCTAGAAATCATGTATTTTTTACAGATACCAATAATCTAAATACTCGATTTTTCAATTCCAGACCGCTGTGAACTGCAGAATCCTGAAAAAGTCGAAGAAATTCAATGGAAAATCGTGTCTGCGTTAATTCATCTGATTCAGAAAGACCACCCTAATCCCATGAGGCGCTTCGCCAAAATTATCGACAGACTCATCGCAATTCGCGATTTGACAGAATGGGACAATAGGGTGGCGAAAACACTACACTTGTGGCCAGCGGTCCAAGAAAGTCCTCTATTGTTGGATATGATTGCGATGTAAATGTCTGTCGGCGTCTTCACCTGAATTTGTCATATTCGTGTAATTAAGCAAGATTCATGCTAGCTACTGTTACGTAGCTCTATGTTTTTCCCCTTTACTATGTTTACATTCACTCACATTTGCAACAATATATACATTGAAAAAATGCGACTGTTGCAAGGCATTCAGATGTTACATAGAGAACCTGATGAAAACTAGTGTCACACCTGAGTTTGATAATAACGGGAGTAATATAACATGTCCATCTGGGGGACCATTTCCAAGATGGCGGCACTTCCGGTCATTTCCAAGATGGCGGCACTTCCTGTCATTTCAAATGCAAAACAAACTGTAAGCATCATGTCATTTGTGTACTTATGTTACGCTTGTGTTCATTTGCTTAAATGAATGCTTTCCACGCATTATGAAATGTTTATTTCAAACATCCACTAAACATTGTAAAGCAAATTAGTAATATGAAGGGTGTAAACATTTGTTTACATTGGTTTGGCGTGTCAAGAGTAACATGAAATCTATCAAAGAATGAAACCATTTGAGTAAGCATCATTGATGCAAGAATCACCAAATTCAATAAGATAAGTCTCTCATACTGAGCAAACCACAACAAAAAGGCAGACAACCGAGTCTCCCTGTTGTAGGTAATACAACCAGGCATTTGTCGTAATGTAGACATGAATGGTGTGGGCCGTATGATGTCTTAGTCACATGTACTCAACCTGCTGAGGCGACTTCGCAACAGCACTGTCTTTCATCATTCTTCTGGATACTGGTACATGCATCAGCAATGATGCCATGGTGTTTCCAGCTAAACAATCTGCACGAGCAGCTCCTTTGTGAACGGGTTCTTACCTGGCCCCGATATTACGAAACATTTTTTGAGTACGATTTCATGCTCTGATAAAATTCTTGGATGAACGTTTGGGCACTCTCCAGGCTCATGTGTCACGACGGTCATCAATGATCAGGGAAAACAGGTTGAATGGATGTCTTGCATTATGCCAATATATTGAGAAATAAGGTTTCGCTAACTCCCACCTTCCATCGCTGTCGCGCATTGTGTGTGTGTGTGTGTGTGTGTGTGTGTGTATTTTAAATTGGGGTTTGGAGCCGCATTCAAGATTCTTTCACTAATATCACGGCTTGTCGGATTAGGATAGGAAACCCGCAACATCCGTTGAAGTAAACCTGCAAGCCCCGGCTGGTACTGACAGACCAAGGATATCTGCTCCATTGCCAATCTACAGACAGCGCATCTTATCAATATCGCGTCAGAAAGGTCACTTTCACGAACATTGATTACGGGCTCTCGGAGCGGGATTTAAACAAAGACCCTTTGGCTCCGATGTCCAACTTTCTACCACTGCGCTACCACCCTTCCCCACTCATCGTGTAAGGAAAATGGAAGCGTTACAGAAAACATAATTCACTTTGTTATCTGGGTACTTGACAATCGATGCATGACTGGGAAGAATCACATAAAAGTCACCCAGTAACGCATGCATTGTCAGAGCCATGCTTTATCGGAGTGGATTTCGGCGTGAATATTAGTTGAGGCAACAGGTAACCCAAGCAACTTCCAAAGAGAGCTGCCACAACTGTTTCTGTGGGTGGTTCAAAGTCAAACTGACTAAACCCAATATGATCACTGTATATATGATGAGAACAACACCACTTCATTTTGTGATACCTTTTGTCCAAACCACCACGACCACCACCACCACACTTGAGAGCGTTTGGAAGCCATGGACGAAGAATACCGGCACTCGGAGGTTATTACGTCTTCCATACTTTGCGGATCAAGTGTGTACACATGCACACCGGATTGGTGTTGCTTTTATAGGAGATAGGAATCAGGGATCCACGAATTAAAACGTTTGGGGTACCCTGCCCAACTTACTAACAGTTCCTCTTGGCGCATGAACTTGCGGCGTTTCAAAATTTGGTCACCTTCATACACGTTATCTGGTTTCTGAACGGGTTGAATCTCTTTTGTATAAAACATGTCCCTTTAAAGGGTCTTCATGATCACCTTGAATTCTGTACATAGATGGGTCTTTACTCGGTACAATACTATGCACAGTGAATAACTCTCTGGTCCAGTTGGGCAAGTCACCTTTGGTGAAAGCGTCCTTTGTTCTACTGATTCGACATGGGTCCCAGACAACAGGTAGGCTGTCATCTACCTGGATGCTATCTTTTTCTTTTCCCCCCCAATAAAGTCCCGCATTCGTATTTCAGCCAAAGGGTGATCTCGTGTCACATCTACGGGCCACCTACCTCTGGTTCGATGGACACTGCACATGGTTATAGGATCGAATGACTTGTGGTAGTACCTTCGTATAGTGTCGTCACTTGTGTTTGCGCAACATTCGTTTTTTTTTAGAGTTCTCTGAAACCGTTCTCCAATACCTGCTTTAGTTTCTGGGTTTTTACTTGGTATAGAAGTGTATGCCTAACTTCTTCAACATGGTTTGAAACGGCCTATCGACGAACTCTGTTCCGTTTGCAGTTGAACTGGTATTCGTCCTTTCGCTTGCCGTAGGACTTGTGAAAATGCCTTCACCAAAGCCAATCAGGTTTTGGCTTCCATGGAAAATACATCAATGACGAACAGTAAATATTTATTGTCATTGCCGTACAAACATGAAAGATGGCTGTAATCGCAAAGACTGGCAATCTCAAAAACTGGCAATCGCAACCCACCTACACACTTCACAAACCAGCTCAAAGACATTTTCGACGAGACTTGAGTTGCACAGATCATCTATGACAGGCAGATATGAGTGCCCTGATTATCTAACAGAAACAAAACAATGACAAGAAATATTTACATTGATGTATTATCGAAGATGACATGGATCCAGCACATACCTACATGTACGTTTATGATATACATATGTACATATAGTTGTATCAAAATCTGTACTAACAACCATCATGTAATTGACTTTTGACCTTTGCAAAGATGATCTTAGCTCTTTAATACAACATACGTTTTACGTGTACACACAAAAGATACGCACGCACACATGCACAAACGCACGGACGCACGCGCACACACACACACGCATACACACACACACACACATACACACACGCATGCAAGCACGCACATACACAAGCAGGTACGCACACACACACACACACACACACGCACACACACACACACACACACGCACACAAATATCGACTGAACACTTGTGGATGTAAGGCGATGAAACAATTATTAATATTTTATGGCCGCTTTGCTTGATTTATGAAACTCGTGGTTCTTTATCTTATGTACAGCCGTACATGTGCATTCCGTCTTTACATCGTGTTTCTTAAATGTAATTGGGAATTTTAAAAACATTTTAAATACATGAACACATATTATTCCATATATGTAGATTTAATATACTACAACAATAGCTCAACATATTAGAAGTAGTAAAAATGATACTTCGAAAAAAGAATATTATTCTTTTAACATTTTTATTTTGAATTGTGGTTTAGAGCCGCTGAATGTTGCAGTAAACCTACGAACATCGGCTGGTACTGACAAGACTAAGGATGACAACTGCATTGCCACTCTACAGACATCGCATCCTATTAATATCACGTCAGAAAGGGAACTTTCGCGAACATTGATGCCGGGCACCCGGGGCGGGATTTGAACCTGGAGCCTTTGGCTCCGAAGTCCAACGTGTATATTATTCCATATATGTAGATCTAATGTGCTATAACAATAGCTCAATATATTAGAAGTAGAAGATACTTCGAAGAAAGAAGCCAATAAGATATACTCTTATAGCAATTCAACACTTTCCAAATATTCACACTTTCTTTCACTTGGAAAGACCCCATACAGTCTTATACGGGGGCACGCCTTCTCGAAGAGACACGTGAATTCTAGAGATTTTAGTCTAGCGCGGACAGACCCGCTTAAAATCCTTGCTTTCATGAACTGCGATCAGAAAACTGACTCACCATTCAAGCGATTTCATTCAATGAAAATTATCATCCTTAGAAAATTACTGGAGTATAACGTGCACTGACAGTCAAAGTCGCGCCGACTGCTGCGTCACATCAGTACTATAACATATAGCTTAGAGGCTTGTCCGCCAGAGAATACGATGTGCTAGAGCGAGTTCTATATGTCTTTCACATATCTACACGGGAGACAAAACCTCTCACACACGAATACGCTTGTTACATTACATTGAAAATATGATTGCTACACTGCGGGTGTATATTTTCATGAGCAGGGGTTTAGTAACTGGATCCTTGTGTTTGTATATGTATTTTAGATGGTTACACTGACCACGCATTTATCTTTGGAACATCTGAACACTGAACCCCTCTGGAGAGGCTTTTTACAAGAGGGCGTTGAAGAAATGATTTGTTCCTTGTCATTTGGGTCGCCGTTTTAAAAAAAAAATCAAAAGTGTTACTGTAGCCTATGTGAATCAGGTCACAAGCTGACCATAACGCATTATTAAATTGTTTGATTAAAGTTTTCAATGATTATATATTTAAAATTATTATTAAGAGTAAAGAAAAGTACCCCGCTATATATGGTTTACGGCCAATTCGGTCGTAATCCACACTCTGTGTCAGTCAAAGTTAAGATGAAGTAGAAGTTTATTGTGAACGAGTTGGTTAAGAGATGAATAGTGGATCTACTGTTATAGTTATGTTTAAATCACTCAATTGTGGCATAATGGGTAATGCATATCCTCCATATATATCACTGTTTGTTATTTCATGAGAAAAAAGCTCCTGTTTAGTATTTTATTCCGAGAGCTGAAAGGAAAGTGTTAATGTTAGAGTAAGAAGCATTCTGAAATAGAGTCACCTAACATGAATGAACGCTGTTTCAATAACTTTTCAATGTGTTTCCAGCGATAGTTTACCATTGTAAATGAAAATACCTTTTCCATTATTCACATCACGGCCATTTTATTCAACTAATACGACAAGCATTGTTTTCATTAAAAAAAAAGACGGCATAATACCATCGTTGGTAAATGTTGACCACAATAATAACACGTTATTTCGTACGTTCTACATTACTGGTCACACATATCTAATTATAAGACATGCTGCGAGTAGTCCGTGACAAAATAATTGCTACCGACCTCCAATATTGAATAAAAGGTTATTATTCCATCCAGGCATGAACACGAACCATTCTAAGCCTTTAATTGCTTTACGGTTAAAGAGAGACGATTCCGCACGTCTAGAGCAGCTGACGCGGTCGTTATTTAGTTCCGTAATTAAATGAAGAAATTCACACGTGAATTGCTCTCTAGGCTCTAGAGTTATCACATGGAGTTATTACATTGTTTATATAGTTATTGCGTGGAGTTATTACATTGAGTTATTTCTCCACTACGTGGAGTTATTACATGCAGTTATTACGGAGTTATTACACGGAGTTATCACATGAAGTTATTACATGGAGTTATCACATGAAGTTATTACATGGAGTTATTACACGAAGTTATTCAATAAAGATATTATGGAGATTACATGAAATTACTACATGGAATACTAATATATGCTAGTATATAGGAACATCGATAAGTTATGGGTATGTTCAACATTATGTTTGGTTTAAACGTAACCAGCCACAACAAAGTCTATAACAAATATGGT
>JAUTBT010026519.1:0-39278 GCA_032361225.1 Lepetodrilus schrolli
TTGCGGGACTATTCGAGTGTGTTTTATCGTAAGTATCTCATAGAAATAGAAAATAAGGAGAAATAATTTTCTCCTGTAAATTTGTTGAATCTTAGTACATGCCTACCAATTAAATGTTCAT
The DNA here is from genome assembly GCA_032361225.1 of Lepetodrilus schrolli. Taxonomy (NCBI): domain Eukaryota; kingdom Metazoa; phylum Mollusca; class Gastropoda; order Lepetellida; family Lepetodrilidae; genus Lepetodrilus; species Lepetodrilus schrolli. Next base: position 122 of record JAUTBT010026519.1, read on the forward strand.
GTGCACATGATATTCAATGAGTTTGTACACTAACTTTGAGAAAAGCAATATTATCCGATGATTTTGCACATCTATTTCATTGGTAGGCCTGTAGACTGCATCCAGGGGTATCATTTGACTGATATTCCATTGTTTTTCTGCTTATCAAGATATCAGTGTCGAAAATCTGTCACTTTTAATGAGATGGTGAATCATCCCATATGTAAATGTCCACTTCCTGCAATAAGTCAGTATTTAGTACCCCACTGGGTCCCACCATAGGTCCCACTATAGGTCCCACTAGGACCAGCTAGGCATGGTTGATATCAGGATGATAGCCTAGTAATCATGCAGTAATGAGCCCCAGCCTGATAGCTTGCAGGTGACAGGCTGAAGGGGGCTAATATACATGTAATGATGTTGTACAGAGATCAGAGGAGGTTCCATCATATTGGATCCATCCAAGGTCTCACCATCACCAGGATGACATTCAATGTGACCTAGCCTCCTATCATTAAGCCTCCCAGCTAGTTTATTCCTGTAGTCTAAGTAATCATTGTATATTGGTGCTAGCTAGTTTATTTCTGTAGTCCCAAGTAATGATTGTATATTGGTTTCTGGGGCACTCATGTGGAGGTTAAATTTGGAACTTCGGACACGTGGACAATTGAGCAGTTTGACCAAAGATGACCCAGAGATTGCAAACATTAGTAGAGTCTTGAGAAAAAGTGTGTTAGTTGGTAAACTGTTGTTCCTCTATCACAATGGGTCTCATAAACATTGAGCCATTTAGCCTAGTTGACTATTGGAATGAGTGGATGTTTGTTATTTAAATTCTGTGACATTCCTGACAGCTAATTACATAAGACTTGAAGACCAGTCTTGAGAGCGGATCTAAACATTTATGTGAAGCAGCATCTCAAGAATGTAAGTTATATGGCCTTCCTAGGCTTGATCAGTGACTTCATGGTTGACTTGGGTTCCAGGCCAGACACTGTACTGGTCATCAGACATGGACATCCAGTATCGGTCACTTTGAAGCAGGGACAGTAAATAGATGGAAATAGATGGAAGTATGTGCAGTCGTTTGTGAAGCGTGACACCTGAATGAGAACCTGGTCTTGTTTCACATTGCAATGTACAAACTGTGGAAGATGAAGAGCAAAAAGTCTAATCGGATTTCAGCCGGAAATGGAGCAGTACTCTTTCACAAGGTTTTATCATCTACACAATGCTAACAGTTCTACTTTTCTTTAGAGATTGTTCAAAGTTCTATATGCAGTCTATTTCTCAGAATGTCTTTCATTGCTTTTAAATCATGTTTTGTCAGTGTCAGATTTTAGTTATTTACTCACAGTGGTTTTCACATGGTTCCTAATTGTTTTGACATTTATACATAGAAGTTGGAAAGTGCTCTTTAATTTTTTAATATATAATTATTGTTGTCTGAAGTTAGTAAGACTGATTTAGGATTATTTTTCCGGAGACATCTTAATATGGATTGCTGTCTCTGGTTTCTTGTGTTATTTTAGTTTTACATTACTTTTCTAATTCTGTTTTATTATGTTTGTGATGACACTTGACATCTGATGGCATAGCCTGTTTCATGCATGCTTGACATCTTCATCTGGACGCAGATAATGCTGTGGACCTGCACGCCAGACAATGGCCCTCACATCGCTCATCTTATCTCCACGCACCTCTGTTCTTTGTAGTACACAACGTTCTTAGTAACACACTTCTTTATGAGATGAACGTATTCTGAAGGTATTTTGAGCACATGATGTTTTGGTTGTAATGGATAAATCATTTGCCTGGAGTTAAACATGTGTATACTTGGCATGGTTAGACTCTACCACTGTACCTGATACTGTGTCTGTCTGTGGGTGTCTGCGGTTGTACTGAACAATGGTAAAGATGGTAAGTAGGAGACTTTGTTACGAGTTGAATTAAGATATTTAAAGGCTTTTCAATAGGAAAATATATTTCCTGATTAACTCTCTAGCTATTTATCGATTGCCAATAATATAATGTGAATGAAAGCTTAATTCTTAAAGAATAGACCACTATTAATTGATTTTTATTTAAATATTTCATTGTACAGTAGTTTTATGCCCCACCGAGATGTTGAATTTTTTACAAAATATTTCTTTGACAAATGCACCATCTGGGAATGTTTGACAGCTGAATTTTAGCATATATAATGCTTCTTATTCATGATAGTCAAATCTATACCACATGTGTCTTTTCTTTGAATGTGAAATAATAATATTATTGCATTGTACTGGAAGTATAATCAATGATGATAGTTGGTAACTGGGTTGTGTATGGTTACCATGCCATATTTGCTCTGATAATTAATGCAACATTCTGTGCTCATGTTTGTGGCAAAACAATACTTGCCTATTCCTGTTGCAGTCAACAAATCAATTATTAATCAGAGATATTATGATAACATCCAGGATGGAATGTGCAAGTTCTTGTTGTCATCAGCTGTATTGTGTTGAGTTCAAAGAGAAGCCAGATATTAAAAAAAAGATTACACCTGTATGAGATTAGTGAGATAATTTCAGTATTGATTGTAATAAAAACAATGGAAACACCTGAAAACCTGATAAATTATTTATCTGCAAGAGTTGTGTATTATTATGAAAGAATTAAGTATTCCTTAGTGGTAGTCTATCACGAGATTCTGTTTCTAGTCTCATTACGATTTCACTTTTTGTGTCTGGACATTAATAATGTCTGTGAGAACTGAATTCTTTATTTGCTTCAAATTCAATATTCTACACATTGTTCTCTTTGATAGGATATCATGATGATTACAATTTTATATTTAGTCTTTCGATGATGGAAAATTTATTTTAATTTACCTTTCAATGCTGTTCAATAACAAGGTGTCTTTCTTACTTTGTTGTCGCAAATGGATGAAAGATTGCTGCAGCTACATGAAACTCCATTATCACTCATTCATTCTTACTTTGGTGCATCTAGTGATCTAATCCTATCTAGTGATCTAGTCCTATCTAATGGTAGTTTAATCAACAGATTTGTAAAAGTTTTAGTGAAGGGTCAAGGTCATAATCTCTGGTTGGCAAAAACATTTGGCTATGATTTCTGTTGCTTATATATATATATATATTGGATGAACTCTACAACCAACTGTGTTATCAATGTGTGTATAGTTATTGTCTGATGCATCCACAAAATGTCAATAATAGTTTTTTTAAAACACATGAATATGAGAAATGTAAATCGCTCAATTGGATTTTGATAGTGAAATGTCCAGGGTCTTGTTCCATAGAATGATCGTCGCGCTACAAGTCCTAACTCCTCTTTGCAAATATACACTAACGTAGAGTTATGACTCTTGTATTCCTACAAGAATGGGGGGCCAGTAAGCTAGCACTATCCTGGTTTTCTGTAATTTGTACAAAAGGATTTATCCATCACTTGTGAATATGCTCTGCTGTCTAAACATCTAATGATTGATCTCGTATGCATAATGCCAATATCCCACACAGATGACCAGAGAGTATATCTGTATATCAGATTACCCTTGTAGGGATTAAGGATTTACATGCAAATTATCCACCACTGTGGGTATTAGCCTAGCAGTAACTAATCCGACCATGTGTCGGAGCTTTCTGACTCCCAGCAGGTGGGTCCCTTCAACAGATCCACATGTCACAGGAACCACAGTCACGGAAACTAGTCACAGAAACCACAGTCACGTGTACAGATGGCCCACGGACAATACGACAGCCATCTTGGTCCTTGTTATTGTAGGAACTGAACAACGGTGTTTGCTATCTGAGACTGGCCATTAACTTGAAAGAATAGGAGAGAATTAACATTGGGATTATGTTGGGAGATTGTATTTCAAGTAGGAAGTGTGAAACTTCCTGTCATAGAGACATTGAGGATGGAAGATGAGATTGGGTGGTTTATGTGACAGAAATAACATGAAAGTTTAAACATAAGAGAATTTTCCTCTTCAAATTCAATATTTATCCATTATTATTACTACTATTTATTTTGATGATCTATGGGAAATTATGTCATTTTTTTATCTCAATAAACCAAAGTCTGCAAAGATTTTGTTTACTAATCCTATGGTTCATAAAATAATACTAAATCTATTTCACCATAATCTATAATATAAATTTAGCCCCCAATCACAAATGAATAAATTACTTTTCTATAAATATTTGTTTGTTACCTGTCTATTTAATGAGCACACAATGAAGTCCACATCTGTCCCAGTCCATAGTGATACTCACTTGTGGAAAGGTCAATTTAGCATGGATGTTGGTCAGTATAGCACCCCATTAAGTGGGCAGTGTCCAGTCTAGAGCGGCCAGATGATATTGTCCACATACTGGGGGCTGGACAGTTACATCACTGATAATAACACTTATTATCACACTGATAATAACACTTATTATCAGCTGTTTGCTGACCATATCCAGGAAGTATGAATCAATCATCCCCTATTAAATGGCACTTTATATGCATTGTTCAACCTTCCATGTCTATTATAGCAATTTTTATAATTAGATATTAAGTGAGAGGAGCTGCATGATCATTTGTCTATGTTTATTGATGTGTCATATACACATAAATATTACTGTGTAAACATATTTACCATACAATGATCAGGCTTATCAATGTCATAAATCAATGATATTAGATAATATAATAAACATTGAAATGAAGGAGGTCAAATGATAGGGATTGCTATTAAGAAGCTCCTTACACATTATTTCTGGATTCCTACCAGTAAACTTAATCACTATTCAACACTGTTGAGAGTCTGGATAGAGGTGAAAACACTGAGCATTAACCCTTTCCTACCTGGCCGTATCACAGGCTCTCTTCTATGTGACATCTGTGGTATGCCATAGCATGAAGAAGGTTAAATAAATACTGTACTGTACCACTCTGTGTGGAGCTGGAGGTGGTTTAGTTTACTATGAACCTACCAGGAACATATTGATACCATACCACTGGCCATTATGGCCAAATACTCCTTTGAGTCTAAACAGGAAACAACCACTTAAATGAATAAGGAAAAGAAAATAATAAACATTGCCAATATTAACGCAATTAATTACAGTTTATCAAGTACATGTACTGATATCCACAACTAAATTAATACTGACAATATTTACAAATATTCACCTCGTTGCCAGTACACATTCTATGCTAATAAGCACATGTTCATATCACGACCTTCTTGTGAATAAGACGAGATAGTAGTAGCATTACCCGTATTCATTCAGCAAACTTTCACATGCAAGTTGTATGAAAGTTGCAAGCAAGTCAACTATTGCATACAAAGGAATCCGTACCAATCAATCCATAGCACAAGATAAAACTGTGACTTACACTGTGAATAGATCCAGGTTTTCTGCAAACCACACTGAGAGACTGTGGTTTTATGCTACATCTGTGACTGGTTTCATAATAAACATAGTATAATGACATGAATAACATAGCAAACAATGAATGAATGAATGAATTATTGTTTTGCGTCGCAGCGGGAATATTTCACCCATAGGCGACGACTAGCAAACAATGAATCACTATCGAAAGTTTATTGGCATAATTGATCAAGTTCCATCAAGCCATTCATTGTTATTCTACTAGTTGCTAGCATGCACATGTTTGTGAATGTATCAAAAATAGCGTGTATGTTAATGTATTTTCGCTATATGAAGTTCCACATTCCCAGGAGAAAGTCAGGAAGATTTCGTGACCAATACATTATGTCTGACTCCCCAGTCTCCCTGAACACTCTAGAGACGCCTGGACTATTATGAAATTGGTTTAATGTATTTCATGTACAAATCATGTTTATCTCCATGACTAAACACGAATGAATGGCAAGGTGTCCTTGAATGAAGGTTTCAGTGTGTACCTATATTGATGTCCATAACATGTCTGTGCTGATGTCCATAGCAGGTTTGTGCTGATGTCCATAACCGGTTTGTGCTGATGTCCATACCATTACAAGACTCAAAAAAACTATGGACGTCATGCCATCACTGATATCATCGTGTATGGGTGAAATATTCCAGCTGCAAATGAAAGCACTACTTCAGTCAATCAAACCATCACTGACTACCACAGTATAGACTATAGGTATCTGGTACGTAGCAGGTAATGGATGAAGGAGAACAAGTGTAAGACTACAGAAGAAACCTGGGCCTTCACTGTCATACCTCTACAGGACCTGGACATGATTCTGACATAAATGTGGATGTTGTATTCTACCATGTAGTTGTGATGTTGTTTGGTCAATTACAAAATGTATAGGTGATTAATCAACAGCAGACCACTACACCTCTAATTCTGAAAGCCTATTCACTCTGATACAAGAGATGTCCTTCGTGACACTGGATGCTTTCTACTGTGATATATCTACATTGAAGACAACCTTATTTCATTTTCCTGAGGAGTAGCACCATTAACTGTAGGAAGGATTAATCTATATATCTATTTGGGAGGTAAATATTATACAAATCTATGTTTGTATGTACCTATGAGCCCTTTTGTTTTGTTTGTTTTGTGTGTGTACGGTAAATAACTCACAATGGTCATGGTAATTCAATGTTGTCACGGAATATCAAATAAATAATTATTGTGAGTTACATGCTTGCCAACATGTGGGAATCTGAAATGCAGGCCTTCATGGAGCAGGAAATTGGCCTCTTACACACTCAGTTGCCATGGTACTGTAGTTGCCATGGCATAGTTGTGATAGAAATTGTTGCAGGCAAAAAAGAAGCATTTGAAGAATTAATTTGTGAGATGAAGAGACACTGACTCATCATTATGGAACCACTGTTTTCATATAATTGGGAATACAACCAGAATAATCCTTGGAGGGCAATGATACAAGTTATTCTTGGACTGTTCCCTCCCCTTAATTACACCCCCTCCCAATTAAAATGGGAAATGCCCTTTCATTTAGTTTTCAATAAAATATGTGACCGGTGAAATCACACAGAGCAATTCACAGCATGTCCTGCAAGAATGTATAAATGACTATGAAAGACCGTTATTTCCACTTGATTGACAAGGCTTGGAGGATTTGACAATCTGGTCAGTAGAACCCACATGAGTCATGGACAACCATGCTGGTATTCACTAGTCCTGCAGGGAGTTTGCTGTTAACTAGGACATTGTGGGATCAAACTAGGACATTGTGGGATCAGGCAGAGGGGTGGTTCTCAAACTGAACAATGTGGACTGAAGAGAGAGGGGGAAAAGTAGTCAATGTTTCGATACTAACTTGTTTAGTGTTTTGAATATTGGTTTTGGAAGGCAGGTGTGAAAGTCGAATGGAAAACACTGGTTGGTTTATGACTTGCTTGTGAACCTTGGCAGCAGGACATGAAACCCACAGCCTCTGTATGGCAAATCTGTAGAGAAAGGTTTTTGAAACACAAGTCAGTTTTATCAGATTGATGAATTCAATAGCTACATGTATGAACGGAGGTCATGTAACAAAGGTAGAGGATTTAATATTGGTGAAATTCTAGTAATTCCTAGACTTTGGTAATATCACCTAATGTTCAGTTTGTTGGAGATTATCTTGATTATTGCTGTAATGTATTTAGACCTCCTGATACTGTGACAATATTCAACTTGATAATGAAAAGGCAATGAATATATCGTTGAAATTAGCTTGTTGTTCGATTGTTTGAATGAAGTTGATGCAGGATGGTTCATTCTCTACACTTCAGTGTTCATTTATGACACAAAGTGCCAGAGAAGAGGTAATTAGCCTTTCAATTAAGGATATTTGAAACCTGTCATTATGAATGTAATTCTTTGTGGCATTGTGGTGATATTTAATGGTAGTTGTAATTGAGGTTATTTTCTTGACAAGGCATTGTTGCTAAGGGACGTCCCTGTAATTTCATCATCTCGTAACCATGTCCAAAGGCATCAACATTACCATGACGATGACGTAACAATGTGGATTCACATGGACGTAACCATTATGAGCTAGAGTGATGTCCATACTGCCTCTATAGCATGCACATCTGAATAGCCTTCTGTCGTTTGGGTTAACACTGGTTAATTCTAATGTTTAGACCTAATGGTCTGTTTACATAAGTCATAGCTAACCAGTCAGATCATTCTTCAGATATCTGACTAATGACGAGACCTATGACGGAGACCTATGGCAGTCGGAATTCATGCAGTCACTAAATCAATGCTAGCTGTAGCAGTGGTTAAAGCCCTCTTGATCAGATAGCAGTCATTTGCCAGTTGCACATCTGATGACAAAGAGTATGGTGAGATGGTAATTAAAAACTGGATCTTGTCTCCTGCTTGCCAAGCTGTCGCATTTTGGATGTTTACATCGCGGGGAGTGCATCGGATTTCCCTTTGGCCCCAGCTGGGTGGGGATTACCCTCCTGTGCAAGCTCCGCAGTCAATTTGATGCTCTCTGACCCCAGGACTGTTCACAGGGAACCGGCCAGCGAAGCAGAGATGTCATCCTTTGACTCTTGGTGTCAATAACGTTATACAGGATTCTCTCTGGCAAGTACGGACATTGGATGTGCATAGTGATTAAGTAAGGCCAGTGAAGGTTATGGCAGTGTGTAAGGGAGAGTGAAGTGAATCCACTTACGGAGGGCTGTGTACTGGAACGCATTTGATGCCTTTGAACTTGCTGGAAATGTTCTCAGTGTGTAATTGACCAGAAAACTGATTACTAGATATTTGTAATCTGTGATTGTGTTGGATATTAATATAGGTACTGGATTATGATTATGATTATGATCACATGAATGGACAATGCATTAGGAAGTCAAATTGTTGCGGTTCCATTTGGTAATTTGGAGACATTCATATGACTGGCTCCAAAGTATTTAGCGAAATTAGTATAATAAACACTGAAGAACATATGCTTAGTTTCTGTAGAATTTGTCAGAAATGAATTAATGTTAAGAAAGATGACCAAAGCTTAAGAAGAAGACTTCACAGTGTAACAGACTCTGGTGGTCTTCTATTAGGAGACAGAAAATTTGAAGCACAGGATTAAATATCTCTTCTTGACAGGGTATGTAACAACCAGTGTGTAACAGCCATTCTCAGTGTGCAGACATCACTACAGTCTGAGAGTGGGCTGAATCCTCTGGTCAGTGCTCTGTTGCTAGGGAATTATAGTATCCATGGATACCAATGGATCCGACAGAGTCCAAGACCTGGAGATGGATGAATGTGGACAGGAGGGATAATGTACCTGAGGATTGACTTTGAAACTGAAATTTGTAAACATCCAATGAAGTTCACTTATTTCCAGATATTTACTTCAATGATATATCCTTAAAATTATGTTTCTTTATTGTTATTTAAATTGGCATTTCTAATGACAGATTGATTTAACAAAAACAAATATTTTAAGAGGTATTTAAAATGTTACCAATTGAACAATGGTTATACATATTGTTTTGAATTATTATATTTTGAGAGAAAAAAAGTGCATGTATAAACTTTTCAAGATGTAAATATATAGATCTACAAACATGCAACTCTGGAGTGTTGCTGCAGAAAATTTAATTGATTTATTATCATAATTGGTGTTGGTTGGCATATATTCAATTGAATTGTATTATGTAAATCAATCGAAACTAGAGCTATTTATACAAGTTTTGTCAGATAAATTGATTATTCTTATGCTACTGACAAGTTTATTCCTCATTCCACTTTTATTTATGTTGCCTATATTCAATTAAGTTTTACCTACGAAATAAAAATTCTTTATTGCAATTGTACTTTTATTATTGTATATTAGGTTAATGATTGAATAAATAGTAGGCTTTAAAAAATATATATATTAAAAGGCAATTTAAGATATTAATTAATAGTTTATTTATTAACATTATTAGTAATGTATTACATTTACTGTTGATCGTCTAACTGAAAGTGAAAGTAAAAGGTGTGAAAGTGGCTAAGTTTAATTATGAACTTTTTCTCATTTTAATTATGCAGGTGCACCATGTCAGTTATAGACCAGAACAACAGTGCAGCTTGAACAGTGATGTGTTCATGTGACATGTCACACAAATATGTCAAGAAGACAAATCCTAATAGGAAACTGTTAATGTGTTAATGTGTTAACTTCTCTGTGCCACTCCACTGACCAACACTAAGTCAGCTCTGTCCTGGCACTGTGTTCATTATACACGGAGATTGACATTGGAGATTGGTCGGAGATTGACGTTGTGATTCAGCGTTTGGCAGAATACTCAAAATGGTGATAATTTGAAATCAATGGGACTATTTCCATCGTAAGTTTAGCCTGAGAAATAACAGATGGACACACTTGGAATTTTCTTCACTTAACACTGGAAGAGCAAGGAGTTATTGTGATTTTGGTCGAGTTTTTCTGGGATAATATCAGTCTTTCCTGGGATCATGTCAATTCATGAATAGGGAGGATTACTGGGTTTTTTTTAATTATTGGAAACTTTATGAAAGTGACAGACAATCCTTAATGAATTGTGCTGACCTGTGTGATATGTATTTGTGTGTGACCACATTGACAGATGAGTGACAGTTGAGTGACGGTGTGACTTGTTGACATTGTCACACGTTTGACATCCAACTGGGATCATCTTCATACTAACCTCCATAGTCCTTTCCCTACTAACTACAGCAGTGGCAGTCTTCATACGAGGGTCTGCAAGCTTCCTACAAGGAACTTCTTCATCACTGGACTGGAGCACGGAAATGTAATGTTTGAGGAAGCAGTCATAATAGGCACGTTTACCGTTACATCAACAAGCATATAGCCACATCTCAAACATGTCCTGCTTGTGTAAATTCTGAAATGATACACATAATTCTTGTGGTGATACATCACGGCTAAAGGGAGAAGTATGCCTTCCTACACTCAGATCGTCCTCAGCTCCTTGGCAGTGGCTGCGATGGCAGGCCGTGGATTATTGCCATTGCTGTAACTGACGTTGGTGAGCGTTGATGAGCGTGATAGCAGTTGCTGTTGAAGTGTTTAGACGATGCTGTACTGGATCCAATTACTTTGACATGTCAGGGGCTGATAGATTGGAGAAAATGGTTTATTAACCATTCGTATTAAGACGGATAGCGGCTTGTGAGTCAGACTCGCCATAGTTCTAATACTGGACCCATAATACGGGGCCCCTATAACAGAGATCATGTGCTATTTTATTTTCATGACTCATCTTTGAATGCCCTTCATTCCAAAACACATTCAAGCAGTGCCTTTTATGAAGGGAAAAAAATGGAAAGGATGTTTAATGAATAGTGATGCTGTGGAATCTTGCATTTTGAAATATTGAGTAGTTGGATGATCAATAGACATACAGGTATGGTCATGATATGGTCATGAACAGGTAGATTTTATTGTTGTAGATATATGGTTGTGGACAGGTAGATATGTGAACAGGTAGACAAGTGGTTGTAGACAAGTGGTTGTAGACAAGTGGTTGTAGACAAGTGGTTGTAGACAGGTGGTTGTAGACAGGTAGACCTGCGTTCTTTAGGACCTTCATAGTCCTCTAACTGAACCTGGATACCTACGTGACCTAGCAGTGCAGGCATGTGTTTCATTCACAGATCACAGTGACATGTGCAGTACGGTCACCTGAGGTTCAAGTTACAACTGATTAAAGGAACACTGCATGGGGATGAAAAAATCATGAATCAATTTTTTTTTATAAATGTTTCGTTCAGTCAAGATTTACGATGTGCAAGATTTATAATGGGAATATCCTGTACAGCCGACACTGATACATGCAAGTTGAAATAAATACTATGGATTACCAGTCAGCTGTATGTTTTAGTGCCAACAACATAATTACTGGAGTCATGTACAATGCTTGCTGTATGTACACATGAGGAAAGCCTGGTGTAAGTGTGCATCGCTTCCTCCAACAAGTGTGAGTTGACGTGTGGATGATGGAGCTGTTGACACGAGATGAACAGGGACACATGGAGGACAGCACATTGTCAACACTGCCAGGTGTGTGTGGTAGATTAGCCATGTTTGGTTCTGCAATCTTCAGTCGTGGCTACTAGAATGAGAGATTCCATCCTACGATGCCTGGGAAATCGGAGACCGAGAGGGTCAAGGAGGTTGGAACAGAGTGACTGCGACTTTTACTGTTCTCAGCCTCAAACTCCTCAACCTCGTCCTGCATCCTGCAAACTCCAGCCTAAATCTCAGACTAGATCTCAGACAAGATCTCAGACAAGATCTCAGGCTAAGTCTCAAGACTCAACCAGATCTAAATCTCGAGGACGTCCGTCTACCTATCAAGATGTACCTCGATCTAAGCCACAAGAATCGTCACAAGTGAGATATCATAGACCTGTTCCTGGACCTCAAACCAGATCTCGATCAGCGCCTCAGAATAGATCTCGATATCCTACACAGACTAGATTTCAATATACTACACAGACTAGATCTAGATCCGAACCTCAGACTAGGGCACAGGTACATCACGAGCCAAGACAAGAGTGTCATCCATGGAACAAGCCCATGAAAGGAATACTTAAGAATCCAGGATATTATGGATACCATCCTTTGATATTTGAGGTAATACACCACAGGTATACATGCTCATCTGAGTGTGGAAGAGAAATGTGTGTTGTAAGGTCATTATTCTTTATTTAGAATTGTTCTCATTTTGGTTTTGTGATTGATGTTACATGTATACGGTTATAGAAACTCGTGGTATATATAGGAGTATAATTATACATAGAAGTGAAATCATTGCAGACATCTATAATAGTCTATATATTTACCGTCTACACAGGTGTTTTTTTAAATCAAACTACTACAGGCCAATCGTAGTAGGATTTAGAAAGTATTTCCCAGGATATTTCTTTATATAGAAACTTAAACAGAATCACAATTGGTGGGTAGATCTGCTGTTGGTTATGCATGTATTATATAAGGGGGATAACTCTTCATCACTCGTGTGAATTTGATCCTTTAACAGAATTAGCTGATGAGATTTGATGTGTTAAAGGTTGTTTTACATATTACAACCTTTGGTGACGGCAGCATAAATCTTGTGGTAATTATTTGAAATGATTTGAAAATACCTTGTTTTTAACATTTAAGGAAGTGCATATTAGCAATTACATTTCATGGCACAAAATAATGATAAATACAGTCAGTTGGTGCCAAACTGTATGTATCATTCTGCAGGAGCACAGGGGGAATAGAACAGAGTAGTAGGTTGTGATGTTTCAGTCATTGTTTTTCTGACATTGTGACCATTGCACATCACAATTCTATATTACAATATCATAATAATAATAATAATGTGTGTATTTATATTGCGCCATATCCACATATATAGTGCTCATAGCGCTACATTATTAACCCGGTCAATGGATCTGTGTACACTCAATTTCCTTCTCAACTCCCTGGGGAGTATACTGGTTTCTTATTGGATCAATATGTATATGGCTGCAGATCAACTCTTTGGTGGACATTTGGACATATACAGGTGACAGCCAAGCAATAGACTTGACTAGTACAACAGCCGGTCTCCATCCAGTGTAAATCTGCCTTGGTGCAGACTATTCACAGTAGGATTAGACTCACAACCAATCATGATACTTGAAGTGATCAGACGGTGGACTGGTCTAAATAATTATGTTTGCACACGTGCTCGGAGGTTCCTTCACTGTGCATCGTTCTCAATGCACCTTTGTTGAGTAATTGTAGCACAGTCACGTAGTTAGGACACAGGACGTGTTGGAAAGCCTATTTCCTGTACACAGATTCACCATTTCAAATTGTTTTAGGATTTTATTTAGCATTCTCATGGTAATAATTTCTAAATCCTTGTGTTGTTTGTAGAGTGATTCACTGTTGATTGTATAAATATTCACTATATTGTGTGTTTAATGCCATTATATTGTTACAGTGTACATAATGTTGATACAAAAATACCATTATTCATGGAAGAAAAATATGCACAGCGAACTCTTAGGTATCTGAAAAGTTAGTGTATTAAATAATGAATTATTTAGATTGTGCCAGTTTTACATTAGAAGTATCTGTAAACCTCATGAAAAAATATAAAAAATAGAATCAGATAATAATTATTCTGGCACATCATGGACACTTGATTAAGATGTTTTGTCAATTCCACAATGAATGTGGTCTTTTTGTGGCTACTATTTGAAACAGCGTGGTTCTGGTAATACCACGTGGTTCTAGTGAATGTTTCCATACTTCCCGGCAATGTCCACTTGTCGACAAACAGTGTTGTCTCAGGTTTTGATAATGTACCCAGTTCTAAACTAAGCCAATATTTACATCTGCAGTTGGCTTGGCTCAGTTGACATAAACTTACACTTGTTCCAGGCCACGAAACAGAAGGCTAGTTTCAACCCAGTGAGATATAATAGGACTGGCAGTTCATCAGGTATTGTCACTTAGAAGACACATGTCACGTAGATTCAATACCTGGAATCCAATCCTGATTATTTGGGCTGTTTAAAGTGAGTTTTGTGATGTATAGAATACCACCCAACATACTCTTCAAATAGAGCATCGTCTATTTAGGTTCACCAGCAGCTCTGGAGCAGGTTTCAATTGAAGGAGGCTATCTTCCTGTGTAAAGAACAAACTGTTACAAAAACGTTGGATGTTTGGTTACTATACAATAGATAGAATAATCAGCCAGAATGATCTTGTAGAGTACCCACATGTTGATGTTCTGGCTGAGAGTTGCACAGATATCAGATACCATATGGATTTGTTGAAATAAAGCTGTGTAAATGTTATGTCAAGAGTACTATGTAATTGTAATAAATCTCTGACAATATGTCATTACAATCAAATTGATTTCTAATTTTATTACATACTGGGTAATGTAGGTTCACCTTGACCCTTCACTCAATATGCTTACCTCAGATAACAGTACATTCCATGACCTCGGTGAGATTTCACTCAATATGCTTACCTCAGATAACAGTACATTCCTTGATTTTGGTGAGATTTCACTCAATATGCTTATCTCAGATAACAGTACATTCCATGACCTCGGTGAGATTTCACTCAATATGCTTACCTTAGAAAACAATACATTCCATGACATCGATGAGATTTCACTCAATATGCTTGCCTCAGATAACAATACATTCCATGACCTCGATGAGATTTCACTCAATATGCTTACCTCATCTAACAATACATTCCATGACCTCGATGAGATTTCACTCAATATGCTTACCTCAGATAACAATACATTCCATGACATCGATGAGATTTCACTCAATATGCTTACCTCAGATAACAATACATTCCATGACCTCGATGAGATTTCACTCAATATGCTTACCTCAGATAACAATACATTCCATAACATTGGTGAGATTTCACTCAATCTGCTTACCTCAGATAACAATACATTCCATGATTAGGTAATAAATCATTTGGAAATTGCAGAAATTCTAATTTAGAAACAGATGTGCTATTATGCATACATGTACAGAGGTACAAGCTGTATTTTGCATGTTGTAAAATATGTGAGGCATGTGGGAGGAAGTCATGTTTTCAGTGAAATTCAGCTGTAGGGATGATTTTGTTTTATGAAACAACGTTGTACGTAGTAATGTAAAGGCAGGTGAGAGTGTTGTTTTAGATCACAAGACTGAACATGTTGGACACAGTATACACTATATACACTATATACAGTATATACACTATATACACTATATACAGTTCCTATAGCTGACTTGTACTGTCTCTGTCATATCTGCATGTTCTAAAACATGATGTGTTATTGAATTTTATGTTTTTCAACTTTATTCCATTTAACCACTCACAGTGGTACATGGTATACAATTGAACATTTTATATTAGCTGCATAAACAGATTTAATTTTAATACATATGACAGAAATTTACTCAAGTTAATCTTAAAACATAGATTATTCATTAAAATTAGAGAAATAATCTTAACCATCTTTCATTTGAATAAATATATTGAAATTATTCACATACCACAGCATCAATGCAAGAATGGTATTTTGTTAGAGAATATTGTTTAGTGCATGTACAAACATTATGTTGAAACTTAGTGTTTTGAGTTGAACGATTTTCTTCAATTTTCTTTCTTTCTTAAGACATCAATCACCCATGTCTATTGACAGTGATGTGTCCATACTGACCCTTTGACCATTTCACAAGTCCAGGGACTGGAAGTAATGACCGGTGGTCTTCAGCCAAGCTCCGATATATTGACCATATTTCCGCCTTAGGACATCTGAAAATTACATGTGTTTATTGATCAGCTACGAAATCACAAGGAATGAGCAGCTTGGTAGTTATCAGCGTTATTCTGTGGAATTTTACATATGAAAGGAATGGATAGTGCTTTGATTCCTGAGTAGTTTTAACCATAATGATCGATATGTGATAATATGGCAATGCATTGGTTTAAAGGCTGCTTTAATTACAATTTGACAATTAAATATATGAATATATTTCTGTATGTTAATTTTTTGAATAACTGTATGGATATGCTTCTGTTTGAAGATATTATCGAAATGTCATAGGGTGATGGATTCAATAACAGTAATACGATGACAATAATAATCATTTTTTTTCAAGGGGATTATATTAGAGATATTAAATGAAACATTTTGAAATGTCAAGTCTTGTATTTTTAGTATTGGGTTGATATCTTGGATATGCAATTCGATGAAGTTGATTAAGCATACATGTGCATGTGCGTGCAAACTCACACCACACTTACTCACAACTCCACAGACTGACACATTTATTATTATCATTATTCTGTGTCCTATTCCAGTGCTGTCTGTGTTACATCACATCATGGTCATGGCCCTGTGCTCGTTCTTGTAGGACTCCGACAGGAAGCGAGATCAGTTCATGGCGGTGTTGGCACAGAGATATCCGCAGTATGCCGACCGGATCAGCGGATCTCAGTACAGTGTCTCGGGCAGCGAGAATGGATATCCAATCATGGTATGTACTTTGTCTGTCCCAATATCTTCTACTTAACTGGAAGTCTTCTGTCATCACTGGCATCTGCTAAACTCTCAAAGTCACACCCACAGACAGTTTGGCACTGTCACCTATGCTTTTGTTGTAAGAGCAATGTGTCATCTTTATGAAAAGTGTGTCATCTATGTATACAATCTTTAATAGCAGTGTCACCTATGTATACAATCTTTAATAGCAGTGTCACCTATGTATACAATCTTTAATAGCAGTGTCACCTATGCAATCATTGTAAGAGCAGGTTGGCACTGTTATATTCATTGATATAGCAGCATGTCACCTTGCAATCACATAGAGTTGTGTGTCGCCCACATCTACAATCATTGTAATAGTAAATGTTTCACCTATACAATCATTATTAACGTAATACATTTCTCCAACACAATCAACTAATCCTTAAAGGCATACAATCACAGGTTTGTTTACATATTTCATGGTCAAACATATTTTTACATGAAAGTATCTAATTTGATGTGTCTACACAAGTATAACCCGCTACATTTTCCGCATATCCCACTGGTTTTTAATATTTTCATATATATTTTTATATGTATAGTTATGTACCTTTATTGGTACTAGTAGTCATGAAAGGTTATGTTGACCATGTTCCATGATTAGAGTTATCCTCCTTAGTCTATTAGACTATAGAAAATTGAGATAATACAGTACATTACCAACTGATTATTCAGGTTTTACCGGAAATGTAAACTGCAATGGAATTTTACCTATCCTACAGCAGTGAAAAGATATTTGGAGGTACAAATGCGATTATATGTATGCTAAATGCATGTACTTTGCATTTTAAAGTTCAATTCGGTCCAAAACAACAACAACTTAATCTGTGATTGTATGTCTTTAAAATGTTTGCTCATGATCATACAACTGTTAGAACTGTGTTTATTTTCTACACAAGTTTCACAATTGGTAATGTTAGTGAAATTTCCCAAGTGTGAAGTTTCTGTGTATACTCCACACCAGACTTGTTGAAAATGACATATTGATGTGGGAAGTCTACTGATCTGATCAGCATCATACCACTTCATATCATCAGACATGTGTGAGAATTGTGTCACAGTCGATGACTGCGTTGAATCCTTAGCTGAGCCCAGTGTACCATACATTATCAGGCCTTGTATAATGTTTTCCAGAGGATATGCAACATATTAATTGCTGATGATCTGTAGGTAGTGTCAAAATTTGGTCAGCGTGTCAGACATTGCATAAGGCATACTGTCCCCGGGTGATATTATATCTCATGTCATGAGTTGCCGTCTGATAGCATCACCTGGACAGACTGATCCATCAATCAACATGATCTTTATGTGTATGGTAATATCAGCCATAAACACAAGGTGACCTACAATTGATAATATAGCAAAAAATGTCAGTAAAATGTATCTTTTTCTATTCCGAAAATAGTAAACATATTGGCTTTCTTTAAAAGTCGTGACTAAACCACTCACTCATGAAACAGTTTCAGAATCCTGTTTGATATTGGAATAAAAAAAATCTTCTTTGTAGTGTTCAGGAGAGTTAAACAATATTGGATGCAGTTTAGCTTACATAATCAACGATTTCCATCATTTTCACATTTCTTTGCTTGGCTCCATGAAATGGTTGTTTTTTCCAATTGTATGCTATGGGTTGCAGAAAATACTTACGAGATGGTGCAATGACATTGGATACACATTCATGTACACTTTACACTTGTTTTTATTGACAGGATGATTATAATTGCCAATATTTCAATAATGGTAGTAAATTTTGAAAATGAACTTCATCTAAGAACTTTCAGATGCATTGGTTTTGTTGTCGCAAATGGGTTAAAGCATCTCACGTTGATGTTTCCACAAAGAAATCGGTCACACTTGGATACCTTTCTAGCCAGGATCCTGAAATTTATACAGTGATGTTGACATCATAAAAGCAATATTTCCATACACGGAACATCATACAGCAATGGACAACAGCAATGGACAACTTTACCCATAGCTGATCAAGCATATTTTCCAAGGCTGTTATTGACCAAATCCCCAGGATGCATGTCACAGACAGTTAACTTGGTATGGATCAAGTAACAGTTTTGTAAGACATGAGGGCATTACTGTCAATTTATCATGAGCGGCTTTCTGCATACCAAGTTGTTCATTGTTTGCTAGTTTGTGCAGAAGGTCCACAAAGCCAGCTGATAATCTAAGATATCAGTCTCCCAATGTTGGAAACACAGACACGTTAGCAGTGATAGAGTGGGAAGATAGCAGTGAAAGAGTGTGACTGTTTTATGAAGACGCTCAGAGATAGGGGAGTCCATTAATTGTGGGTAGCTTGAGCTATCAGTCAAGGCACAGTTTGGTTGAAAATTAAGTTGACTATAGGATATATATTATATATAAGTATAGAGTTAAATTTTTGGTTTACATAAATTTATGAAGATGACAATAATTTTATTATTATTTGTCCATTTGTAAGAATTTCAGAATTTCAGAATATTGTTATTAAAATGTAAAAAGAATCATTTTGTTTGCTGAATTTCTGCCATAGAAACTTATATTTGTGTTTACTGCAATAGATGGTATCATAATTTACTTTAATAGGAAAGGAAAAAAATATACCAAATGTAAAACGATGCTTCCTGTTTTAAAAATAAAGTTGCCGGAACAGATGCTATAAATTTAATTCATTTTCTACTTGTGATTTTCAACATTCAGAAGAAAAGCAATGTACATCCACTAAACAGATTCCTATTTGATTTACCCATGTTTGTCACCATTGGGAATTGGCAACAAAGGATGTTGCTAATGTTACACAACCTGCCAGGTCCGTGTCAAGTATGTGTATTGTACTGTTCTTTTGAGGTCAGTTAGCTCTGTCGTAAATGGTGGGCTAAAACACCAGTGATGGGGATGGAGGGGTGACAAGTCCAGCCTGAGGGGGTCGATGTACTGGGTGGGTGGTGGTTACTTCACCTGGACACCTCATGATAGCTTGACCACAGGGATGGATGTCTGACCAGTCACATTGAACATGCATGGAACATGGACAACGAGCAATGTAACGGTTTAAAGTGAAAATGAAAGTATTTCCATGTAAATCTGCTTCAAGGGAGTTGTTTGAATAGAAGACACAAAGGATAGTGTGTAGACTGAATTTCAGTTTCCATGTGTTGGATGTTTGAGGATTCTTTCTGGCGTGGCACTTTTTATGGAGGAATATCTGACGAATGATCTCGCACACTTGACAAACCCTTTGAAAAACAGTTCCTGACGAGACTACCCATGTTCTGCTTGTAATATTTTGCTGGTATAAAGTTTGACTTCAAAGAGGTCTAAAGGTATTGCTCTTGCTGGTTGTCATCACCAAGATGAGGTTTCATAGAATACTAGGAAGTGAGGGAAGCACTGTCTTTGCTAAGCTGAAGGTAAGTCTTCCGGAGTCTCCTTCATCACCTCACTGTAATACTCATGTCTGTCTTTAAGTAGTGTAACAAATGTTTATTGAACTGAGGGCCTAATAGAATAACAGAGATGTTAGATGTCAGGAAATAGAGAAAAAAATCCAACAGTATAACAACCTCACTTGAAATAAGATATTTTAATTTAGTAGGAATGTGTGTGTGTGTATGTATATTCCATAATCGATTATTTTGTTGACATTTCCCCCTTAAGTTACAGAGACGAAGGGTTAAATGTCAATCGAATGATTGATTTTACAATTTTGATAACCACATGTGATATGTTCACACGCTCGTGTAATAAGTACATTGGGGACAGTATAGTGCACTGGTAGTGTTGTCGGGTAACAACACTGAAAGTTCTGGGTTCCAATCCACCTCTGTCACAGGAATCTTATCCATAATGGAGAACTGTTCATATGTCAAATTCAGAGTCCGTGACTTTAGACCAATGTACAAGTATCATTATATGTAGACAGTCTATCTTCTAGTACATTATACTATTATACTATTATACTGTACCTTTCTATGTGTGTGCAATTGATGGCTAACCCTGAAATATGTTACAGTCAACATGGTTCATTGGGCTATACTTATGTACACTATTTTATCATTAGTTCTGGGTGATGTATCTATTGTATGGAGCAGAGGTGATAGGTACACTTAACGCAGAGACATTCTTCCTGGTCAGTATAAGGTATTCGAGAATATAGATATGTACATTGTATTATATTTGTGAATTGTAGGAGGTACAAGTATGCTTAGACGATCTGTCAGATCTTGGTATTCTATGAACCAATTGGGATAACTCGAGTGCTTCTTTCAAAGAAGTTATATTGGGAATTAATTGAAGGATGTGCTCCATTGAATGCTCAGAACGGCAGTAATTTAAACATTTGATTGGTAATTGGGCTTTTTCGTGTTGAACACCTGCCCTTTCTTTGAATCGAGTCATTGCTCTGTAATTACTAGAATACAACATACATTATTATACTAACTGTATTGGTACATTATTATACTAACTGTATTGGTGCATTAGTATACTAACTGTATTGGTACATTATTATACTAACTGTATTGGTACATTATTATACTAACTGTATTGGTACAAGTGTATAGGCATTCCATTGCTATGAATAAGTACTTTTTATTTTTGCAGTTTTCAAATTATATATATTTAAATTTTTGTTCATGTGTACAGTGCATCTCGGACAGATATGTATTACATACTTGCATGGACATCACAGACAGATATGTATTACATACTTGCATGGACATCACAGACAGATATGTATTACATACTTGCATGCACATCACAGACAGATATGTATTACATACTTGCATGGACATCACAGCATTTCAAGGATAGCCTGTAATTTTAGAACCTAACATTTAGCTTGCATGCAGTGAAAATAGTCCTGTAAGCTCTTCTGTCCACACCCACTGGTCCACTGAACCTCTAGGACATGTTACCTAACACAATCAGGACTGCAGGGAAATCTCTGAATAGTCGGCTTGTGCTCACCTGATAGCTTCTTAAATTAAAAAACACACTGAAATAAGACTATATTTAATCCTTCAGTTAGGTACTCTAGCCTCAATGTACTAACAGGTAATTGGGTTAAAATTCGGATTATTTTTAGCATTCTTGCATACAATAAGGTTCTTTTTATAGACGATTTTATCAATATATTGGGTGCTGTCAGCAGTTGTTTGATTGATGTGATGGCTTTGTACAGGTGAAGCTGTGGCTAGGAGCTGTGGCATTATTACATCGTTATGTTACCTGCCTCAGGTGAGTTGCAGGTACAATGTCTGGTAATACAGGTGAGTGACTCAACGTGTGGGAGAGTTGCTGGTATTGTCTGCATGCATCAGACGATAGATCAGAGTGTGATAGTCATGACTAGAGGGCCTTCATTTGCATATGTCATGTTAAAGGTCAAATGAAATATGAAACTCAATTATAAACTACATTATTAGGGGTTTATTCTGAGCTGTGTATAGAGATGTTGTCAGATATCACATAATATTTCACCAGTACTGAAAGATAGAGGAAGTCCTTCAATATGAATCCCACAGGTATTACCAATTGGCTGAATAACAATAAACTTCATTTGATTAGGTGCTGGTTTGCTGAATCTATTGACAGTAAAATGGTTCAACTTACCAATGTGTATATCATGTTCTGAATGTGATATCTTTTGGAAGAAAAAATTCATATCCTTTAATTTTAACCTTCTCTGTGCTGAACAGCTGAATAAATCAAAATTGTTGTCCATTAGCTTCCTAAAAATCCAAACAGCAAATTTTCTTTCTTTCTGGTTTTAAAGGAGTTTTACTGTACTTGAAATGAGAATACCATGTACATGTGTGCACACTACAGGCTATGGATGCCTCGAGTCACGGCGAATGTCATATCGTAATAAATATGTAGAGCTATCTAGCCATTAATGTGAAATACTCTGCGCTAACAGATATTTGAGAAGTTTACTTTTTGTCTGTCTTCCATGACACAGACATGATGTTCTCACGAAATATTCCTGTGGCTGGTTTGATCAAACATGGATGTTGACTGACAACTTTTTCCAAATGATTTAAAGTCCCAAGTAGGTTGGTAAGATCTAGAGTTTATACTTGAATGTTGGAGGTAACAGGATTTTGTTATTTAGCCTGACTGCCTGTGGAGCATGTTTGGAACAATGGTAAAATCTCACACGGCCAAATCCTATAGGGACCCTCTTTTATATCAAGCATGGCCAGACAGAAAGCCTTTGAAGAAATGTTGACATTTAAACTGGTGAAACATCTCCGGGTTCTATTCAGTTGGCAATGTGTGTAATGACAGGACAGGAAAGCACAGATTAATTTGGTGGTTTGAATTGGCCAGGTTAGATTTATTGAGCGTACACGTCATACCTGCCCATATACAACACTGGCTTGGCACCATGGAAATTTGTAAATGTTTGACAGTTAGCAGTACATGAGTTTGGTATCATTTGAATTTGTGAATGTTTGACAGCAGTACACAAGTTTGGTATCATGGGAATTTTGTGATGTTGGATAATTAGCAGAATAGCAGTGTTTATGTTTATTTGTAATTAAATGTGATTGTATAGCATTAGTGGGGATAGGCCTGAGTGAAATACATGGACCCCCCCGAAATATGAATTTGTGATTTTGAATGCTGATAAGACAGATTTGCACCAGCGGTGATTATACAGATATCTAGAGCTCAACATTGCTGATAGATTGAACCTGGGATTATTAATTGGTTTATGAAAAGATAGTTTTTTTCAGATTGCCACTAGCTAATTAAATGAAAACAACAGTCTAAGTGTGGTGCATGGAAGGAGACTGCTATTATAGGATTGGCTGGCATCAGAGATAGGAACCAGTGACGGGGATCTGTGTCTGATGATGGTCCTGGCCTGGCTGTTGTTAACTACTGCCATCAAGACATCAACTACGACATCAACTATGACATCAACTATGACATCAACTACGAAATGCTGAATAATTACCATGTGGAACAGATACCTTCACTGGCATCCATTCTGTGATCAAAGCAGCAATTACACATCAATGTTTATCTTGTGTATGAGGCAGTTCTGTGATGGTGATTGGATGGAGAGGTGATCTGGATTCTGGTGATCAGGACTCTACTCTCCTGTCAGGTCATAAGCTTGGCTCTAAACAGTGGACACTCATTTTAATAATCATGCTTGACACTGTTCTCCATTCATGCAATTTTTAATTAACCAGTTTTGGGAGGAAGAAGCGGATTTATTGAGGAACTTTTATGTTGTGGTGGAAAAATAATAATTTGTCTCATTTGGATAACAAGAGAATGATTACAGGTGATGTTTTCATGAATATTTTCTCCTTTGATTGATTTACCGTGAAGAGGTGTATGATGGTGGTGCATGATGGTGGTGCATGATGGTGGTGTATGATGGTGGTGTATGATGGTGGTGCATGATGGTGGTGCATGATGGTGGTGCATGTGGTTAGCATGTGAAGGCGACATCTGTGAGAAGATCTCATGTCCGCATGTGCTAGACACGGCCATTAATCAGAATCAGGATGTCTGGATCATCAGTGTTGACCTTGGCAACAACGGTGAGAAATTGAGTGAGATTTTCCGAATAACAAAGATATAAAAGTTGGATTCTACAATGGCAGTGGAATGTCAAGGATAGTCACTTTGCATGGAAGGGTTTAATCTGTGGATGGAGTGGAAATGTTGGGTAGACACAGATGAACTCCTGACACTGGGGATGGTGTACATATGTACACCTGTTGATGATCTGGTGGACCGAGTCATCGGACAGATTTAACTTCTGTTTGTGCTTTTTCACCCATCAACAGATCAAACTCCATGTGTTAAATAGGGTTATCACTGTCAAGGATGAAATTGCCTCAATGGTTGGAATAGTCCCCGTTATTTGCAAACCTCCAGTCAAATATTTGTTAGGACCAACACTGTCAACTGACCAGGCATTGTTACTTCACAATACTTCGCGGCAAGTGTGATGTCTGATGAAGGGTTAACACATTGCCAGACATGCTTGGATGAAGATGTAGACAGTAAGCTTGCACAAAAAAAAAGCAGACAATGCGTTGATGCAATAATTGATGAGATATGGTGAGACTGCGACTATTATGTTTCAACTTGTCATGTACGAGCCACCTGACGAGGGCTGGCAGCCACCTCAAAGGGGTTAACTACATGGAGAGAGGCAGGATTATACAGTGTGTGCTCATGTCAGAAAGGGGCAGTATTGAAGTCTGATTTGATTTACATTGGTCTCGATCTATCTGATCCATGTTGATTCATTGTGGATTGATGTTAATTAATTTATTTGGTTAAACCTATACTTGTCAAGGATATTGACATGCATAGTCAGTGTGACATGTGTGATGTGTGACATGTGTTGGCTGTGTGAGCTGCTTGTCTCAGCATAGTGGTGCCCATGGAGGATTTGTAAACCTGTTGCCATCTTGGATAGGAATCTACTGGATTGTTTATGAATCCTGTTATTTTCTTTTTCAAATAATTGATTAATTTCTAATGTAACAGTCAACTTTCCTATAATTGTTTTTAAAGACTATTCACTGGATGTGATTTCAGAAGGTGGAAAAATACTTATATCCTACTAGTGTCCAGATGGATAACAACTTTGAATAGTTTTGCCTCAGAATAGGTTTTATTGGTGTTAGCTATACATATTGGAAACATGATTATTTTTATATGTGACTCAGAAAATATTTTGTAAACATATGGCCGGGCATGACGATATTATTGGAGATTAGCAGGGTAGTAAGCTAGTGAAATCTGGGTATTACTATACAAGACATTAGCTCATGCATGGACGCCATCAGTACTGCATTCCCACAGCAAGACCAGATGCAAGGAACATGTCTGATGTTACTCTGAAGCAATGTTATTTCCATCCACAACATTCCGCACTATTTCTGAAGTCGGCGTGGTTATCAATACAGACCACATTGCTAAATTGTAATCCGTGTGAGATCATCCAGCGCAGGAAGGATTTTTGACATCGTGAAAGACAAGAAAGGAACTTCTGTATCAGTTTGATCTGACTGAGATTCAAATCATTGTATGCTCTCAATGGCTCTGGACTTACAATAGCACTGAAAGTGTCACCAGTCCTACCAGATCTAAAGAGTTGACTACAGTTCTTCTGGAGTACTGGTGCATGTACTGTGAATACCTTGATACACTAACTGTTCTCTGGACACAACGGACATATCGGCTGTATGCAGAAGCAGTAGTTGGACAGGTGGATAGACAGCTTCTGAAGCTGGACAGATCATGAGACAACAGTCAGAATGGTTGTGGTGTGGACACATTTAATAGGTGGAAGGTCTTGATAGAAAATTGAAAGACCAGGTTTGTTAGTTAATACTGTAGTTAGATAAGTATGTGCTATATTACAGCTAAGTAGGAACCTTGGACTTGGCTAACGCAGCTTGAACTTGGCTAAAGTAGGAACCTTGAACCCAATGAGAACTGGGAACGTGGCCAACAGGAGGACAATCTGGACCGAGTAATCCTGGTTAACTGAACTCCAGAAGGGTAAATGTGTGTGCCATACAAGTTTAATGATCATCATGATATCCTTTGGAGGCACAGGCTGACCTGGCTAATTGAAGACAGTAACTGGCTTCTTACTTTCATGGTAACTTGTGCCTCAAGGCTTAATCCAGTCTTGTGTTTGTCTTAGTGGACTTGGATCAAGACTTGTTTGTTGCCCATACCTGTGGCAGTGGGGAATTCAGAGCATTGGATCTTACATGGATTTAAAGGATTAAGGATGTGATCTGTCATATCCCTGTGTTGGAATAACTGGGTGTTTTCAGTGGAGAGTAAAAGTACAACTTTCATTTCCAAAATTCTTAATGAAAGTTTCATTTATGATTAAGATTACTTATAGACGTTGAATTATATTGTTTGAAAATATAATCCTATCACAAATTAAATTTAATTATTGGTGAAGTGTTTTCAGATTAGGTAATCATCATTTTCTTTCTGTTTACTTCCAGTGTAAATATACAGGTGAAAGCACGGAGCCTTGTTGTAAGCCTTTCTTTGTGATAAACATTATACCGTTATACCGTATTTCTTTAATTCGACTGGTGTTGTGATAACATCAATGGCCATAGAGACTTGCCTGCTCTTTCATACGTACATTGATATACCGGCTGCATGTCATTCATCACATTAAACATTTACTGTCTCCGTCCAGTCGATATATCGTGGAAAAAAAGGCTCCAGGTTTGTCTGTCTTTTGTTGCTTTTTTTAAGAAAGCATTTAACTTGTGAACATCCCGTGGTGTGTTTGAACAATCACAAAACAGGTTCTGCGGATTATCTGCACTGCATGGGAGACAAACGCCTGCCGACTTCACCCTGGCTCGAGGTGTTTGTCACTTCCAAGTGGAATTTTCACCGGCAATGTGACGTTTGTGTAATTTAGTGGATACCTGTTAGTTTGACACTGGAGTCTCACAGACAACCGGCTCAAAATGAATCCCACAGAAAACGTGATTTGGAGGGAATATTTACAGGTAAATAACGATGTCTTCATACATGTTCATATGTCTATTTTCTTTTATTCATCTTCACGCGTACCACAGTATTGTATATTTAAAGAGTGAGTACCTAAAGTAAGATGTAAAGTAAAATATATTTTGTTTCATGTTGTATGTCATAAAATATTTGAAAGTATTTTTTATACTTTCATGTACATGTGCTTGATATATATTGATATATTATTATTTATGAGACTGGGACATGCATTGATATGGGTAAGATATGTCATTAATGGGCTTGACATACTATTATGCTGATGTATTAATGTATTCTATGTTTACCATTGCTGTTATGAAACATGCAGCTGTGCGTATCCTGTGGGCATTGAACTCTTCAGCTTACCAATTCACAAACACAGAGATGTGAGACATGTTAAGCAACATATTTATGTTTCACATTTTGCTTGTACGTACCTGTATAATAAGCTGTTTGCTAGACCGATATATAAAACATCATCACCTGATTTGAGTGAAAGAGTTGCACAGGTGTTGTAAGCATTAATGGTATCTATATCTTTGCTACGCCAAACTTCTAGTTTCACATATATGTTAACATTGTAAATATGAATTGAGCATGTTGTTTTGCATGTTTGAAAGGAACATTTGGTTTAGGTTTTGCAGCCAAGTTTGGACAGTATGTTTGAAAGAGCGTCATGTTTTTTTCTCGTCTGTCATTCAGTTCACATAGATTGATCTGTGTTACCTCAAACAGCTCACCTTCACACTGGGCTTGCTTGTCATCAGGAAGGCTTTCTGCTATGCTGCTGATTTAGAACCTCGGCTGATGTTTGCATAATATTTGGCATCCATTGTTTAAACATTTCCCCCTTGGCAGGTCGATTATTTTGACCTGTTGCAAGAGATGGTGTCACTGTTCCTTCAGAAACTAAAATAGTTGACATGTTTAGTGCAGGAAAGGCAGTCTATTCAAGCAATTATTTGGCCGATGGGTCTACCATTCAATTTAATATTGCAGTTACTTTGTAGCTGTTGTAGGAATTTTATTCTCAGGGGATGTCTTTAGAGAAATAATATTATTTGTCCTCATAGCAATTGGTGTAGTTTTTATTACACACTATTTAATTCCTTTTCACAAAGGCTTTAATTCATATAAAATAATACCAATACTTTGGTCACAATGCAATTAGTATAATTAATATCAATTCATACTTGTATTTTACATTGTCCTGAAATATATTTATCAAGTAATTCATACGAGTTATTTTCTTCCTTGGCCATTTTGTTGGAATAGAAGCCATTTCTGTTTAATTAAGCCTTATGTTTCTTAATGAGCCCAATCAGATGTGCTCGTGGTATAAAATTTTGCTGCAGGTAATTAGTGGAGCTAATTAGCGAATGTCAAATTAAGTTGTCTTGTCCCGTGCTCGCTGTCAATCAGGCGGACTAGGCGGCTTGAGACCAGTGATGTGTAATGCATCTGTTAGCTGCACAGGAAGCGTGGACATTGTCACCCTGGGAAATTGTTCATCCCAGTTTTTAATCCAGAGGCCCTGATACTGGCGAAGGAGATGGGGGAAAAAAAGGGAGGGTTTTCTTTATGTAGACCGAATAATGACAGGCTGTATGTTTAGTGAATCGCCCCTTGCATCACCAGCAGCACCTGTACTGTTGAAAGAAGTCCACCAATCTGTGACACACAAGCCCTGGGTGTTAATGGGTCCAGGTCACATGACCACAATGACAGAAGCTACAATAGAGGACTTCTGTGTGATATCTGATTGTGTGATACCCGATTGAACTCGCTGATGATATAATCTGGGTGAAATCTTAGACACGTGGCTGGATCTTTGCTTTTGTTGTAAGATTACCAAAAAAAGTAGGTAATATATTAGATTGTACGCATTGAAGCTTTTAACATGATTACCAATTAACCCTCATGCATTACTTTAAAAACAATAACCAACATAACACAATAACTTCATTGATCGCTATTCTGTTGCTCATTGATTTGTCAGGTAAATACTGCCTTCATCAGGAGTGTACTGCAAATGTTAGGAGGTATGGTACCTTGTCCAGAATCTTACATTATTTAAAATAAGTAGTTTAAATTAGATGGATTTTTAATAATATATGTTTAAATTAGATGGGTTATGTCATGTATCAAACTTCTCTAATACTTTACTGGTTGCCCACGCCATTGTTTTATTGAATACATTCATGGGTATAGTTATTTGGTTTGACTATTTCAGAACTATTGTGTATACATTGAAACTCCACTGCATTGATGATGATGGATAAGAAATACTTTTTTTTAATGCATTATTACCAAGATTGAAAGTTTTCAATGTGCGTGATTAGAAGAAAACAGCCCTCTTTATCATAAGCGCATTATCACAAACCTGACTGAAGTTGTGGCTGACTTGCGTCAACTTCATTAAATCTCTCCTTGTGAGCTTGTGTGTGTGTATTGTACAGACAATCTATTTCATTCTGGTGATAGCCACAAGCATGATCCTGTGTTTCTTTCTGAGTCATAGACATTCCTACTGTATCACGGACAGCCTCCCAATCAGTAGAACATGTGCAAGCTGTCATTATATTCATGAACTTTGTCAATACATTTACAGGTAACGTGCATTCACGGTTATCCTCATTTAGGGGTGGTATGTTGGACAGTAGTTCAATTCTAATGCATTCTCTAAAATTGTGCTATTATTTGTTTACATCTGTGTTTATGTTTCACAATGGATATTGGTAGAGGAATAGACGTTTGTGTTGTGCACTTAATAGTTGTTGTGTCCTTCGTGGTATATACTTGTGCTGAAATAGTTCTGTACAACATGTCGTATAAGACTGTAAGCAAATGATCATAATGTGTACCTTATCTTGTGATTTATGTTACTGAGTTGACAGTATGACTACCGTATATATCATCTTCAACTACTGGTGTAAGAAACTGTTCTGTCCATTCTCATTATAACTGTGTCTTCTATCAATATTTATTATGCCTTCGTTCTAACCAATCCATCTTGTAATGAAACTCAAATGTGCAAACTAATAATTCTTTATTTTAGTAATCAATCAATAAGTGACAATTTCTCCCGAATCCTTGTCCAAGTGGTTTATTGCATGGGTATCGTGTGGGAGAAGTGGGAATCGTGTGGGTGACGGCAGTGCGATCGGCAGATCAGTCACCATGACAATGGCACACCAGGGGAAGCAATAGGCTTTACCCGATAGCTCTGATGGACTTCTGGAGTAGGAATAATTATTTCATGTCCGGTAATGTCTTGCCAGTTATCCCGGGTTCTTTATCCTTCTCAGGTGGCTAATTACCTGTTCTTAACGAGCCATATACGTGCTGACCCAGCATATTTTGTTGCCCATTCCAATATTCACGTGGGGATATCAGGGTCATGCTGATTACAGTTCTGTTTAATTTCCTAAAAGCTTGTAGCTACCACGTATTCTCACCCTGGCATGATTCTGTATCTTGGATACAAATATGCCACATTTAATCTCTGATAGTGCAGAATGCAGGCTTCCTGCTGTTTTATGGTGGATGTATGGTATAGTAGAGTAAGAGAACTGTTGGCTTAGGGGCAAGACATGAAATACTAAGCAAATATAATGCATGTTGTAGACATATAAACTGAGGAGATCAGATCAAAACAAATAAGCCTGCTATAGGCCGTGTTTTAGTACAGGACGAGACGCCACCGTTCCTATATTTGTGGAATCATAGATCACCTGTCTGTTATTAACATTTCATGGGTGTATTTTGTATTGTTTGCTTTTTAGATCAAAAATATGTATTTCTGACATCCCTCCTTTTCATGTGAGGTCAAGTATACTCGTGATAAATATGTGTCTTTATTAGTATTGTTTGGGTATCAGTTTGCCATGAAATAGGCAAGATAGGTAGGTAGTTAGTAAACCACATATGTCTGGAACACAATGTAGAGAAATTAGACCAGGTCTTCTGGATAATACGTCTATTGTTGTTTTATGTATCGTATTTCCTATACTTCAATCTCACACAAACAATAAACATGAACATCCATAGCCTATCTGGTGGTCCTTCAGGACATATTATTTCCACTTTACTATTTTTATTCATCTTTATAAAGATGTGTTTTACAGTTACTATGGTTAGTATGATAATGATAATAGTGAGGTCAATTTATCTGTTGCAAGCATCACAGATATCAAGAGTAGTTGTATAGTTTGTGCTTCTAACAGTATTACACTATCTGTACAGATTATACAGTATTACACTATGTGTACAGATATAACAGTATTACACTATGTGCACAGATTATACAGTATTACACTATCTGTACAGATTATACAGTATTACACTGTGTACAGATTATACAGTATTACACTATGTGTACAGATTATACAGTATTACACTATGTGTACAGATATAACAGTATTACACTATGTGTACAGATATAACAGTATTACACTATGTGTACAGATTATACAGTGCTGCTGAGTTGTACTACTTGATGTGCTGCTCATAGTTCAGTTGATTGCCAGAACTGCTTTCATTAATATTATATAGTCCCAAGTCCTAGATACATGTCAAATGTGTATAAATATTTGAAGGCTTCCCAATATACAAGCAATTCTATACAATGAATGCACACAATTCTTGTTCCTGTTTTGATTCAATATATACAGGTATTTCTGTTTTCATTCTGCATACACAAATATTTCTGTTTTGACTTGGTATGCACATGCATTTCTGTTCTGATTCTGTATACACAGGTAATATTTTCTCATTTTGTATACAGATATTGTTGCATACAGCATGGTGACATTAAGAAAATCTATACTTTTGTTAAGGAGATGACTGAAGTATTGATTCTGCTGTGTGGCACTGTGTCACAGTGTGTGTATGTGTGTGTGTGCGTGTGTAAGGCAAATTACCAGAGCTAAGATCTGCTTGGATGGTTCCAGTAGCCCACGGAGCACAGCACTGGTCGATGGTACATCTGTGTCTATGTATCGGTATTACGTGCATTATGACAACCGCTATCTGATCAACATGAACACACCTGGGTGTCGTGGGAGGTCTGTTTCTCAGTGTTGCACAGGTAGGGACTGGGTTTTTTCTTGCCGGATTTTTATTCATTATCAGCTGATTATTGATTGTTTTATGCATTAGGAGGGCGTTCCGTCATTGAAGAAGCTGTCGGTTGTATCACTTCCAGTGTATATATTATTACAGTTGCTAGGTATTGCATTCTGTAGTTGATGATAGTATGCATGGCAAAGTTCAAGATGCCCTTGCACAATGCAGCTAGAGCTGTGTATAATTGCATCATGTCAGTTCAGCTGGCTGCACACTGGAGACATTAACTGACAATGGGTATACCTGCAGGAATGTGATATTCAGGCACATAATACCCCCAAGGTCTTAATGCTATATTGAATATTCCAGTAGTTTGTTACATTATCACTGTACATTATGGGTTTGTGTGGTGACCACAGGAACACCATAGATACCTATGAGCTCTTGGGATGAAATTACAGATATCTAGCTCCAGTCAGATGATCATAACTGCAAGATAGCATGAGAAATACACATCAGGGTCGGTCAACGTCAAAACATAGATATATTGGTAGTATGACTCATAGTATTTCACATTCCCTACCAAGCAGTTCAGACTTTTAACAACATTAATGTACTGGTGAATCACGAACTTTGGCTATGATGAAGTAAAAGGCCACTCAAAAAGATCAAAGCGTGACATTGCTAATGAAACCATGCATTAAGTATATACTACTTGCCTGAGAACACTTTTTATATCAATCACTACAAGCAATGATTTCAGTGATCCATATCTATTGTTTACATGTAGAAAATGTATTTAGTAATAGAAGACAAGCATTATGTGGGTGTAGTTGGACTGTGAGTTGATCACAGACTTGTTTGTTTGTTGCCGTCACTTGTCTACTGCCGGTGAACTGAAGCTAGTCCATACGTTGTCATACAGCCCACCATACCATCATGTAACCATGGTAACCACATATACAGCATCTATACCTTATATGGCAATAGGCACCAAACTGGACATTTATTTGTTTACTCCAGTGATGGAATCACATTTGCGATGACATTTGTATATCGTAATTGAATTGTCTCGAGCAGGGTGAGAGTAGAACGATAAGCCAAATTTCTTTGAAGTCTTGTATCGATCCTAATGTTCCATGTTCAATTGTTGCTCATGTCATGATGGTGATACAGGTATGGGATGTTTACTATTGGCTGTAACTGGAATGTCCGCATTGGCTGTTCAGCTACATTTCAGGTGGCTAGTGGTGGTGACTTCTCAATCAGTATTTATAAAACATAGTTGCTTCTCTGAAGGTTGGCAAAACACATCACGATTGCTATCACTAAATCCATGCTTATATGTATATGTATATTACGATTATTAAATTATTATTATTACTAGAATTATTTTATTTTTGTTTATTTATATTATTATTTATATTATTATTTATATTATTATTATTATTACTAGAATTATTTTATATTTGTTTATTTATATTATTATTATTATTATTATTGTTATTATTATTATTACTAGAATTATTTTATTTTTGTTTGTTTATATTATTATTTATATTATTATTATTATTATTACTAGAATTATTTTATTTTTGTTTATTTATATTATTATTTATATTATTATTTATATTATTATTTATATTATTATTTATATTATTATTATTTTATCAGCAATATCATGTATATTTGTCATGTTATGCTATTGCTGTACTTAGTCTTTTTCAGTCAATAATTAGCAGGATACCAGCTGACTTCAATTTTAAAATGCATGTTTAATACCAAAATAAAAAAGAAGTAATCGTTTTTTTGTCACTGCTGTAATGCCTAGTGTGGAACTGTTGAGCATTGTTAAATTGGGACTATAAATATCGATCGAAGATGTTCTTCAAAGGTATGCTCCACAAAGGGTCAACCAGCACTGACCAGTGATGTCTGTGTTCTGAATAACCCCCAGGCTAGACAGTTCATGGGGGTGAATACAATCTGTCCCTGCCCTCAGTCTGTTTGGGTGCCGAAGGCAGTGTAACACTTCAATAGGTCCCGTTGACCCAGAAACGCTTCATACACACCTGGGTTGCTGTGATCAAAGCAGATGTTATCCTGCCGAGAGTGTCCACCGAGAGTGTGAGTCTCTCTGCTCCGAGGCAGAGAACACGATTACAGGCAGGTCTCTGGTTGTAGGGCTGGTGTTGTGATGTACCCCAGGCCAAGAACATCACATACAGGCCTCAGATTGTAGGACCTACAGTGCTCGGACATACATACACTAGACTTGGCAGTGGATGTACGGTTACCTCGCGACTTTGTCATGACTCTGAGGAACAGCAGATCCATGGTTTGTAGTCAAGAATTCTGAGAGTGTGTCACACCACCTGTTTCCTGTTCAATGTCACTCCCCTGATGTCACTCCCCTTGGGTTCACCACCCCCCACTCCCCACCCCCCACCCCTGGTGTCATTCCAACTGATGTCATGATGTTCCCCACTCTTTTCCATGGCAGGGTTGATAACAGTCACTTAGTTCTCAGGTACATTATGGCTGACGGAGGTCTTGCATTGATCTCTTGCTGTTCTGACCTCTGACCTGATGAAGATGTGAATGGAATTATTTAAACCAGTGGAGTAGTGTTGTGGAACTCCACCCAGCCAGTGGAGCTGCGTTTACTTGGATTGAGAGCTGTAATTCATGGCATTGGAATACACATACTCACTATTGATTCAAGATAAAATTATTATTGTACTGAGAATTCCAGAATGTAGCAGTTTTAAGTTTCCTGTGAAATTATTAAGAGACTTTAAAACATGAAATGAAAGATCCTCGAGAACATTCTACATTATTCAACATGATTTGACAGAAAAGGGACCTCAAAACATGGAACAGGTACTTAGTTCAATTGTACTATTCATGATAGTGTTAACACATAGATCTTCTCTCTTCATATCTTGCCGTTTTTTTCTTTCATCACAGCTCTCCTTTGAGAGATTATGTTCCAGCCTGATAAGATTGAATTACTGTGATTACCCAAGAACATAATTAAACCAGTCTTTGATTTCCTGATATACTAAGTATGCTATTACCCAATGGTTGGTAATACTTATCTGGTGGAAATAAACACTAGCTAATTGAATTCTTACTGCAAATGGTAGTTCATATTACAAAACAATCTGCCATGCTTTGAATCAAAGCTGTAGTCCACTGTAAATGTAAACTAATCAGTTGCTGGCATGGCATTACTGAGTGAAACTAAATATGTGCTTAGGTTACCATTGAAGGTTTGTATGGCCAAAACTATTTCAGTGTTTAAATAATTTAAACTTCAAAACAGTTTAATATCTAGAGAGTAGGTGTTATTGCCATGAAATAATTATTTTGCAAATTTATAACATAATTAAAAGAAAAGCATTTCTATTTATGTGTCAGTAACTATATTTACCATCTTTATGGAATCCAGTTTTCATTTAACTTCTCACTTCTATATTTAAACATACGTGAATATTTGTGTGATCTAGCTGTTTAATATTTGTGTGATCTAGCTGTTTAATATTTGTGTGATCTAGCTGTTTAATATTCTAAAATCAGTTGGTAATTTATCAGTTTTGTCTTTCTGAAATAGTTTGACAAGTTTGTATGTTTATGTTCACATTGTCATTATGTACTGTGTACATGTAGACTTGTTTGGGGCATTTTTTACGTATACATTTATCCCGCCCTGGGGGCCCGGTATCAATGTTCGCGAATGTTACCTTTCTGACGCGATATTTATAGGATGTGCTGCCTGTAGAGTGGCAATGCAGTTATCATCCTTGGTCTTGTCAGTACCAGCCGATGCTCGCAGGTTTACTGCAATGTTGCAGGTTTCCTCCTGCCCTAAACTGACAAGTTGTGATATAAGTGAAAGAATCTTCAAATCGACTCTAAACCCCAATTTAAATACAAACAACGTATCCATTTAAATGGTTCTGAGTTAAAATCCAGCCAAGGACCATTCAATGCTGTAAAGTGTAAGCTTGGTCCACTGTCAGTGCCATGTGTGCATTAGAACTGCATGATATGTCCCATGTTGAATGTTTAGTTGGCATACCATCCAAAGTATACAGACATGTTCCTGTGTGCCTCTTCATATGTTACAACACATCACTGGGAGTAGTAGCCTAGCCTAGCAGTCAGTATCTGTGCGTAGTATGCTTATACAGGTCTGAGTTTGATTTCTGGTTAGTCTGCACCTCTGAAAATGGTTTTACTAAAACAGTAGCATTACTTCCTACTTCTACTTGTTTAATTGCATCCAAACATTAGTTTTGAAATGAAGATATTTTGTTCTTGAATTAACATCTGTAAAATTTCATATTTAAATAAGCAAGCTGTCTACCAGCCGGTGCTTGCAGGTTTACTGCAACATTCAGCACTACAGATGTTGTGGGTTTGCTCCTGCCTTAAACTGACAAGCTGTGGTATAAGTGAAAGAATCTTGAAAGCGGGTCTTAACCCAAATTAAAAAATAATAAATAATCAAGCACAACCTGTTGTTGTTATAGTAGGTCCAAGATCAGTTATCTTAACTACAACTTTGGAGAAGCAGTTGTTAGTTGTATACCAACATACATTACATGCCGTAT
Organism: Lepetodrilus schrolli; assembly: GCA_032361225.1. NCBI lineage: Eukaryota > Metazoa > Mollusca > Gastropoda > Lepetellida > Lepetodrilidae > Lepetodrilus > Lepetodrilus schrolli. The sequence continues at coordinate 37,395 of JAUTBT010026519.1, forward strand.
TTATATGAACACAAAATGAGTCACATAAGATTTACTATTCAAAGAACGTGTCATTGTTTTAAAAATTATTCAAGTATGAAGAAAATGTTCTCTACTTGTCAAGTTGTCATGCAGTCTCTCTTTCAAAGGAATTTCTTAGAATATCTGCTTCATTAAACACATAGATTTGTGAATGCTTCGAGATATGCCCCAGCTTCTCTGAACAATGATGATGACATTGCGACTAATGGAAGTCTCCACCCTACAGGAGATCAACATAGCTTGCACTGTGATGATAGCAGTTAGGATTTCATCGTACTGTAGTCATTATTGTCATGCGAGTCGCAGAGCATTACAAGACAATACATCGCAGAGCATTACAAGACAATACATCGTTGACCTTTTACGCTTAATAAAATCTTGTTTATAGTCTTCGCCACAAACGCCTTGAGAAAAGGGGGGACGAACATTTTAGGTGTTTTCCGAAAGAGTGTGTAGTTTAGATTTCAAATTGTGTATTAAGATTACACTATTTATGTACAGTTGTTGGCCGTTCTTGTTATTGTCTGTTATTGTTGTAAACGTATGGTGAAAGCTTTAACGCAAATGTTAGCTCAATAGTCAGACACATTTGTATAATAGTTCTGAGATTGTCATCCAATATAATCTCATCGTAGATTTTCGATTTGGATTACTACCTTTTGCCACATTCAACAATACTTTTCTCAATGAATGAATTATTGTTTTACATCGCAGCACAAATATTTCACCTATAAGCAACGACATTTTACTCAAGTTACGTACGTAAATGGACAGTGTGTTCTTCTAGAGGTGTAAGTGAGGCTCACTGAGTTTGATAAGTGGGTCTGGATTTTCCTGTCACACTAAATGGTAGTAGTGGTGTAGAGCAGGCTGCTAAATTCACTGTCATAGTGCCACCACCTCTGTGTTCTGTCTGTACAATGTTGAAATATACACAGCTGAATAGAACTGCTTTGATCTTACCATCATTGAGGTACTCTTGAGTAGTTACTTCCCTTGTTGCCATTAAAATTGCAAATTGAAGAGTGATTGCTTATGTAAATATAGCAGTGCACTCATAAATGCACATTTAACCAAATAACGACAATGCCATTATATTTTAGGATAATGTTACGTTATTCTTATCTTAGCCTCATCCATTAGTCATTATATTATATTTCTTACCCCTTTTTCTTAACATGTTATATGTATTATTCCTGCAAAGAACTAAATGACTTTGCAGTCAAGAAAGATATATTTAGATTAGAATAATAAATAGTCATTTAATTTTTTTTTAATAGCTGCATTCGTATTGATCTGGTACACAATATTAGCATATCCAATGCAGTCTTCTCGAGTAGCAATCAAATTGGGCCCTCACTGCCTTTGACTTTGCACTCGGTGACCCCAGATGTCATCACTCACCTGACCCAATGAGCCTGTCAATCACAGATAGTGCTATGTAAGTGATTGACTCAATACCTGGGTATACCTGGCAGGGATTGCTGGTGGCTGGTGATGTACAACACGTGGGGGGTGAGTGACACACACTGGGAGACAACAAACATGGTACATGTACATCCAGCCTTCTAGTCTTGTTCCATGGTTATATACAGCAGAAATGGCATCGTATGTCATGAAGTGTGAATGTTGTGGTGTATTTGTTGTCAGTTTGGTTGTGTGCTTGTACCTTGAGGGCATGATTCATGATATGATTCAATAACTTCTCTGAAATATGTAAATGTCACCACTTTTGTTACGACATATGTATAAATGTTATGGCCCTGTCACGCATTGGCAATCAACATGAACGACCACCCAGCGCTCAGCTAGCGTGTGCCCTTACACGCTGGTGTGCGTTGAAAGTTTTGTGCATGTTCAAAA
>JAUTBT010026520.1:0-19744 GCA_032361225.1 Lepetodrilus schrolli
GTACTGACAAGACCAAGGATGATAACTGCATTGCCACTCTACAGACATTGCATCCTATCAATATCGCGTCGGAAAGGCAACTTTTGCGAACATTGATGCCGGGCCCCCGGGGCGGGATTTGAACCTGGAACCTTTGGCTCCGAAGTCCAATCAACCTTCCAATGTTGACATACTCCTGATGAAGTCAGTATTCTACTGAGGAAACATTGAGGAACAAGACAGTTTTAATACAGACATTATGTTATTCTGACTCTCTATCTTAACTACTAAGTCTTACGAGTGGCCTGTGTATAATCCTACACTTATAAGTGGCCTGTGTATTATCCTATACTTACAAGTGGCCATGTATTATCCTATACTTACAAGTGGCCATGTATTATCCTATACTTACGAGTGGCCTGTGTATTATCCTATACTTACAAGTGGCCATGTATTATCCTATACTTATGAGTGGCCTGTGCAGTATCCTATACTTATGAGTGGCCTGTGTAGTATCCTATTCTTACAAGTGGCCATGTATTATCCTATACTTACGAGTGGCCTGTGTAGTATCCTATACTTACAAGTGGCCTGTGTATTATGCTATACTTACAAGTGGCCTGTGAAATATCCTATACTTACAAGTGGCCATGTATTATCCTATACTTACGAGTGGCCTGTGTAGTATCCTCTACTTACAAGTGACCATGTATTATCCTATACTTACAAGTGGCCTGTGTAGTATCCTATACTTACAAGTGGCCTGTGTATTATCCTATACTTACAAGTGGCCATGTATTATCCTATACTTACAAGTGGCCTGTGTAGTATCCTATACTTCCCAGTGGCCTGTGTAGTATCCTATACTTACGAGTAGCATGTGCAGTATCCTATACTTACGAGTGGCCTGTGGGTGCGATGAAGTACATGCAGGCGTGTATCCGACTGTCGTGGTAGTTGTGAAGACCACGCTTGATCTTCAGCTCCTCGTGTAGGTATGTGTCAAACTTGGTGTCAATGTAGTCCACGATCGACTTCCAACTGAAAACCAGGGAGAAGCTACTTATAGACATGTACCTACATGTGTATAATATGACAAGTACTTACCATTATATATTTTGAATTGTATTTTTGGAATTTGGGTTTAGAGCCCCTTTCAATATTTTTTTCACTTACATGACGACTTGTCAGTTTATGGCAGGAGGAAACCTGCAACATCCGTAGCGCTGAATGTTGCAGTAAACCTGTGAGCATGGCTGGTACTGACAAGACCAAGGATGATAACTGCATTGCCACTCTACAGACATCGCATCCTATCAATATCGCGTCAGAAAGGTAACTTTCGCGAACATTGATGCCGGGCCCCCAGGGCGGGATATGAACCTGGAACCTTTGGCTCCGAAGTCCAACTGTTCTACCACTGCGCTACCACCCGCCTTCTCATAGTAAGATACTTAATTGTCAAGTTTATGGCAGGTGGAAATCTGCAACACCCGTAGAAAATCTAGGCACAGTTATTACACATAATCATATCTGTTTAACACAAGGGCTGACCTCAAAGTTGTAGCTCAGGCCTACTTCGAGTGATTGGTTCGCAGACTTGAAGTGGTTTTGGTGAAGATGAATCTGAAATAAATATAATACAGAAATACTTTAAATAAGGTAATCAGTCAGGAATAAGTAAAAGGTGAATTCACATTGTTTCAAATTATTTTTGTAGACTTATTTTACCATCGCACTTTTACATTTTCCTTCTCATATAGTGGTGGTGCTCAGTGGCGATACACACATCTACAGAGCTCCGCATATTTTATGATACCTTGTGATTCATGCCATGTGTGTGTGTGTGTTTAATGTTATCATGTCTGTTCCTAACATGACAAAGAAGCTAGTATTCGTGTGGCTATTTCTCTGGACATACAGTATTTCGACAGATACAGGCCAAGGATCATGATGAATGTGAAATAATGAAAAAGGAAAAGGTACACTGCTACAATTACATAAAATAATATTGGGTTTGTGACAATAATTATCCCAGCATTACTCTTGATAAATTTATTTACATCAAAACATTCTCAGTTTTGATAAGAGTGAGTGAGTTATTGTTTAATGTTTCAGCAGGAATCTTTCTCCATATGCAATGTTCTTGACAAAAACGACAACAGACAATGGTGATTTCAGAGGAAAGCAAGCCAGGGGTTTAGGGGTCCAAGCCACTTCTAGTGCAAATAACATGATCCCTGGACAAATAAATTAGGAGATTTCTTCGGAAAGTTGCCATGCTTTTACAATGGACATACCTGAGCCATAAGAATGTGGGCATCTGAGAATGTGGAGTCTTGGTCCAGACAGTGCTGGAGTGTGGCTTGAGCCGCATCCACATCCCCTGGAAGATAAGACGTGCATAGAACCATATCCATTAACCTTACATAAACGTATTCTATAGATGTTCTTGGAAGGGTTAAGAACAATGGATTGACATGGGGGGGGTGGGGTGGGGTGGGGGGGTGGATGGGTGTCAACAGCCTTTTAAGGATGTTGTTCACAGCTAATTATAAAACACCAAGGTATAAAAATATTCCTTATCAGGTGACCATATGTGAACTACTGCAATGCATTAATTTTTCATCCTTTTTTAAAGCTTCCATATATTAAAAAAAATACTCAAATAAAATTCATGCTTTTCAACAATTTCATGATGGAATACAAACAATATTAAACATTACCTGCAAGAAACTTGACTTTGCCCATGAGGTAGATCGCCTCCAGCAGTCCTGGGACCGCCCGCGTCATGGGGTCAAGAACCTGGTGACACCTCTTCAGCACAGGATTGATGGGCTGTCCCGATGCCACGGGGGTCTGAGGCGCGTACTGCAGATAGTCGTTAATGACGATCAACAGGAAGTCTGGATTTAGCAACAGGAAGTACTTCAGCCCCAAGGGCAGGCCCTTCAACGCGGTGAAGTGCAGCTCGATGCATTCGTTCAGGAGTTCTGTCACCTTTTCTGCACCCTGGTTCTTCTTCCGGGCCAGAACCGAGCTCAGGTATGCTAGTTCTGGGGATCTGCCGATGCTCTGTTGGATTTCGTTCAGGAACTCCAATTGCTGTGAAGCCTCTTCAACCTGTAGAAGAAGTGATTGATTTGATACTCGGGTATATACAACCACTGACACTTCCATAGACCTATGTTCAAAAGTGTCTCTTAATTGGAGCTAAACATACAAGATATACTCACTTGGCATATATATCATCATTGTTGTATATCCTAAAATATCCCCACTGCTTCATGGCAGGAGTGAAACACTCGACACCCTTAACAACATCAATTTATTTGGAAAAAAGCATGCCAGTAAATTTAGTGTTACCTTCCTCACATTGAATCAGAACTAGTCCAACTGCACTCTCTACAGTGTACATTTAATAATCAGATATGGGAGATCACTCAAGGGTCTTTTGATTGTGAATAAAAAGCTACTGGTCAACCCTGGATGTACCTGGTTCTCAATGAGCTGACACCGAATAATACCGGTCAAAGCTGCCACGCTGGTTTCGTCCAGTTTCATGGCGTTGCGGTAACACTTCATGGCATCCTTGACCTTGCCTTGGAGCAGCAGCTGGTAACCCATCTCGTTGACATAGCCTGCATTGTTACTGTCAAGGTTCACAGCACACTCTATCAGTGAGTACGTCTGCTGCAGCACCAGAGGGTTCCTGCCACACTGCCATGACAAGACAATTAATAAGTCACACATTTCTACTTTATGCAGGACAAAAATAAGTATTAAAGGCATACAATCACAGATTAAGTTGTCGTTTTGACCGAATTGAAGTTAAAAATACAAAGTACATGAACTTAGCATACATATACATCGCTTTTGTACCTCCAAATATCTTTTCACCGCTGTAGGATAGGTAAAATTCAATTGCAGTTTACATTTCCGGTAAAACCTGAATAATCAGTTGGTAATGTACTGTAATATCACAATTTTCTATAGTCTAATAGACTAAGGGGATAACAATAATCATTGAACACGGTCAAAATAGCCTTTCACGACTACTGGTACCAATAAAGCTACATAGCTATAAATATTTTTTTTAAATAATAAAATATGAAATTATTGAAAACCAATGATATATGCGGAAAATATAACTGGTTACCCAATATACTTGTGTAGACACATCAAATGTAAATATTTTCATGTAAAAATACATTTGACCATGCAATATGTATTCAAACCCATGATTGTATGCCTTTAACCGTGTCACTGCTGGATTAAATTAGCATGACATTACGTTGACTGCTGAATAAAATCAGCTGGAATTACGTCATCACTGGGGGGTAATGTTCAAGAAAGCTATACTCTGAGAATATTGCTCATATGAAGCAAGCATTGTTTCCATTGTAAATATCACATGTTCAGGTATAAATGTGCCAAATAATGTTATTTTTAAAGCAAGTATAAGTCAGGAACAATCGATGTAAATATAAAGTTTTCTTAATTTTTTGGGACTGTCAATTGTTGCATGCGTTGAATGTCGTGACCCAGAAACATTAAATTTTGGTTCACAGAAAAATGAAACAGACCATACAAGCTAAAATATTTTAGTCTATTATCATGTTTAATCTTAGCATTGTGCTCTGCGAATTCACTGAGAAATCATAAAATCAACGTTGCAATCTAAGAAAGGAAAGTTCCGCTCTACATAAAAGTTATCATAACTCGGTGTTATACAGATATGCAGATTTCTAATTAAGTAGTTAACATATCAGGCTAAATTCAGATTACATAATCGTAAGCTAATGTGTTATCGATAGATCAAATGTCCCTATCTGGAAGGGTGTATTTTTAGTAAAATTGTGTCTCAATGAACACCAAGTAGATTGCAGAATGGTTTTCAATAATAAATGGCCATCACCTTACCTACTTGAAAATTCCTTTCTGAAGCCAATATCCTTTAAATTGAAATATACTGAATGCAATCCACACAACTATAGTTATGTTAGTTCCTTGTTATTAATTTGTTTCTTTCATTCAAGTAAAAATATTTCGCAACGAACATGTTGTTGGCACCCATGGTCTCGACTTTTGACGATTTCCAAGGGAAGTAAGATAGTATTGCGTATTGATTTCAAACAACGCAGAAACAATGTGTGTGATCAATACATGTTACAGGATTGATGTTTTAATTTGTAATATTTTCTAAATATCCATACTACCAATAAACATACATTAATATAACTACTAGCATAACAGCTAATGCATACCTATTCACTGTCTTTGATTCATATTCCAATCTAATGTTAATGAAACATAGATAATTTAAAATATCATGGTATTCATGAAAAATCACCATTAAAAAAATCTATATATCTAAGTTTACTGAGTTCAGAAATATGGGTAGCCCATATTCAATAATATATCAGCTCTTTATCAGCTAGAGTTGACCTAGTTAGACTATGACGTAATATCTGCAGACACGATTTCTAATTGCATATGAAGGTAAATTAGATTTACTGCTTGTTCAAATAGCTTGTTTATTAACTGTAGTCAGCTGCAAAATCTCTGTTGTGTATCTAGTTGTCTGTTTTGAGTCTATGTGCGTTTATGTTTGAGACTCGTTCATGAAATTTAAAACATGAAATACAACTTGTTTTTGGTCATTACATGCTAAATCCATACATTCCAACATGATTATATGGGCTTGGGCTGAAAAACATGTTTTTCCACTGTACGCCGCTACCATTGTTCTGAAGATGGATACCAACCAACATATTACAATAGAAATGTTTCACATATATAAAGTGATGTAATGACCACGGTGTACTATATAGCAGAGTGATGGGATTAATCGGCAATAGCTATCATCTATATTTTCATTATTATTTAACAAATTTATCATGGGCCAAAAAATACCCACACAGAATACAATTTTGTTTTCTTTATATCTCATATATCCAATATTTTGACTATAGGCGAAAACAAAAATACAAATACAAAACACAACAAAGAAAATAATTTGCCTTCACTTTAGCGATACTCACCAATCTACTGAAGACCTGAGCCATGTTACAATACAGATAGGCATTCCTGGGTTCGAATCTGTCCATGTTGGTAATAACGTCTCCGATGAGACTGGAAGCGTCAGAGCCATTTCCCTCGCGACACAGCTGCAGCAACGCGTTGAATCGAATTGCCTCCAGACAGTGAATGTCCTGACCTAGAGCACGTTGTGCAGTCTCAACCGTCTGTTCCCAGTCCTGAAAAACCATGTTCATTTAGATGCAGACAACAACATAACAATGATCATCCTTTAATTTCTATATTGCTAAAAATAAATTTAGAATTAAGAAAAAACAGCTGTAACTATCCACATTATCAAATTTCATGGACACGCTAAATATGGTGATATACATGGATAGGCATAACCCCACCTGGAGAGCCAGTTGAAGTTTCATCTTTTCAATCAGAGCTGGAAGGAATCCCGAGAAATGCACGACCACTTGGTTCACTGTTTCAAGTGCACCACTGAAGTTACGTCGTATCTCAAAAAACTTGGCCTTTCCTAGTAAAGCTTCGATGTCTCTTCCACCATGTTTTCTGGACACGAAGAATTAAAAAAAACAATCAAGCGTAAGCATGTAATTATCTTAACAACAAAAAAACGCAGAATATTTAGCCCAAATCGCTTTCAGATATTGGAGATATAAACAATCAATTATTCTGACAGAAAAAAAAGTGATGTTTCTTTAATGCAAATTACTACATATAAATATTTTATGTGCAGTGGTACATTTTTAGATCCCTAGCAAATTTTGAGATATTAAAAAACTTCACGGTCAAAGACTTTGTGGAGAAATGTCTGAATTTTATGCACAAATGTAAATTGGACTAGAAGGATCACCGGTGCTTGAGATGGTCGAAGAATATTGGGAACAGACAGTTTGATGCCAGCTGTTTGAACATTACTTGGAATTTAACGTCCCATTAAAAGTTTTTAATTAATAGTTGCACTTACTCCAATGAGTCCTCAAAAAACTTGAGTGACTTCTTTGCATCTCGACCTCCCATCATTTCAATCCAGCCTTTAATCACCACACCCTGTTGGAAGAAGAGACATTAAGGACATTGATGAGAATGTGAAAAGAGTATTTAGACCTTTCCAGAAAACATTATTAATGCCACAAGGGGAAGGTGGTAGTGCAATGGTTAGTGTCAGGCTTGAAAGCTGTAGACTGTTCCAAGTTCCAATCCACCATTGTGAATCAGCATCAATGTTTGTGAAATTTAATAATAATAATAATAATAATATGTGCATTTATGTTGTGTCAAATCCACGCTGATAAGGATGGTAATTTTTTTTAATTGAGGTTTAGAGCCGCTTTCAAGATTCTTTCACATATCATGGCTTGTCATTTTTAGGGCAGGAGGAAACCTGCAAAATCCATAGCACTAAATGTTGCAGTAAAACTGCGAGCACTGGCTGGTACTGACAGACCAAGGTTAACTACATTGCCACTCTACAGACAGCGCATCCTATCAATATTGAGTAAGAAAGGTAACTTTTGCGAACACTGATGCTGGGCTCTCGGGGCGGGATTTTAACTTGGAACCTTTGGCTCCGAAGTCCAACATTCTACCATTATAGGCTTCTTGTTTGTACTGTTACAGTGCAGTTACCACCCTTGGTTTGTTAGTACAAGCCAGTGATTGCAGGGTTCTTAATGTTGTAAACTAACAAGCTGTGATATGATCCAAATAATTTGTAAAGCATCTTTCAACTGCCAATTAGAAAAAAAATTATAAACAAGAAGTTATCACAGTACCTCTTTTGAATTAGGATTTATTTTCAGCATCCTGTCAATGTACTCTCTGGCTTTGTCGAACTTCCCGGTGTGGAACAGAAACAACCCTGCGTAGTAGAGACCCTGGATACAAAAGCATAGCAAGATTAACCTTCTTCCTGTTGTAGTCAACCCGAGGTGCCCTATAGAACAGAGAGACTTTTTCCTAGGTGGGAACATGTTCTAAAAGTATTGTTTGGGTGTGTTGAACATTAGGGAACATGTGATTAATTCATGCTGTCTTTGTCAAATATGGGTGAATATTCCTGTAGCAATATGTCAGTCGATCAAATTTTTTTAGTTAGTTTAAAAATAGTTACTATTGTTGTTGATCAGAGCAACATCAGATTAACATTAACAAACTGTCATGGAATATTTCAATAACGACGACGTAGAAAACATCCAATAGTAACATGCTGATATTTTTTAATATACCATTTCCCCAGATTGTTTTCGTTCTTCCTTCAGTTTTGCATCCAATTCTTGAAATGATTCACGATCTGTAAAGCAATTTGATATACAAATAATATTCTACAAAGAAAAATATCAGTAGTTTATCCTCATATGCTTTAATTATTTGTTGTTGTAAATGATATTTGATTTTAGTTTATTTTTGTTAATGGGATTAGAATGTTTAGATTCACTTTTGGTATTTAATCTCTGGCTTTCAGCATGACCTACCAACATTCTGGCTTCGTCTGTGAGCAAACATCAAAGCCATAGTGGAACACAAGTTGACATCTCGTTTGTCTTTCAGCATTTCCAGCTCTCTCATCCCTTCTCCCATTTGATCTGCAAATAAAACAAAAATTGGCTTGACATAGCCATGATAGCTTTGGCAATTCATTCTTAACCCTCTTCATGTTAGAGTGCATATGGTTAACACTATTCCATCAGAGGGTTTACTGAACTAAAACATGTAAATATATATATATATATTATTAAGCTAAAGTTTTGTGGTTGAAAGTTTATGAACTAATCTCTGATTATCACTTGTCTATGGTGGCTAGACAGATAGAGATAACAATATAATGACTGGATTATAGTGGATAATTGATGAGATACATTTATCTAGCACTTGTATTTATGATAATGATTATGAATATAATCTATGATCATACTATACAATATACCTTGAAGAATCTTTGCAAATGCCGCAAAGAATTTGAGTATTGGATCATTGCCATATTTCTGCAATGCTTCTGTTGCTGAACATTCCACATGATTGTAATATTTCTCTCGGAGGTAGTAATTAATCTTTGCCTGAAATTAAAAGCCAAATTATTAGAATAGTATGATGCAGACAAACATAATTTACTATTGCAAATCAATCTATTTTCAAGAAAGTATTACAATTATTCATGTGCACTGCACCAATAATTGTATTAAACTTTAATTAGTTTGTAATAATCAGATTGTCAACATTACAGTCGAATAAGATCATTATTCATATCAGACCTAGTAGCACCTATGGCATCGCGGTCTAGTCATAGATATTATCTCGTTTTTAACAATCAGCTGATTAGCACGAAAACAGAGGGACTTAACGGCGGTACCAATTTTACTTCTGTAGTAGTACTTAACAGTGCGTCTATTGAATATTGTGGTGCGTTAGGCATTTGTAACTTACTAGTGTCACTGGATCAGCTTCTGCCATGTTGTTAAGTCATGTGCGAATGAAATTAGTAGACAGTAGACTCTTCGCAGCTAAACTGTGTTTACAGAAGTGCCCGGTATGTGTTTAATGCGCATGCGTTTATCATGTTTATCGGATACTTCTGTTTCCGTTAAGAAGAGCCCCGCGATATGATTCAACTCCCCGCATTATTTTCATGTTATAAATGGAATATGATCTCTTTTAAAAACAATTTATAGGAGAAGATATTGTGTATAGCAGTTATATAGGATAATGTGCTGTTAATTGCCAGCATCTTCAAAGAAATAAATGACTGTAGTACGAGAAATAAAACTGCACCCCCTTCGAATATCCTTATTTGCATATGACCTGGCGCCATGACGATAATGGAAACAAATGTGTCACTTCCGGCGGTGTGCTATGTCACTTTGCATACACGAAAGTTTTCTAAATGTTTTCCACTCTAAAACAAGCAACAACCTGCTGGGATTACGCACTTTAAGTTTCCTGTGAAATGTCACTTGTTCGATTTTATGACCCCAATGCAGGACCATTGAAACTAGAGTATGACCGTAAGTTAACTATTTGTACGTGAAAATCAAAGTAGATAGAGTAGTCAGTAGTTTTATACTCTCTCAATAATTTCTACCACTGACACCAGAAGATCAATTAACGTTCTCCATATTATTGAAGAACCTGTCAAGTACTGTTACAGAACATATTTGCTCCAACAATATTTCATTAAAATTTGCATTCCTATCAATATTGTATTTTGTTGAGTATGTACGCATTTAATTAATATCTTCTTGAACATTTATTTACTTAATTAATGTATCTATTAATTAAATATTTATCTCTTCAATATTAGCTAATGTTATAGTAATATGGAAAACAGTTAACATGTCTTTTATGTCATTTAGAATACCTATGTATAAATCTACTAACAGTAATATCATTCAACTTTTCAGATTGTCACACAAATCAATATATGTGTGTGTGTGTGTGTGTGTGTGTGTGTGTGTGTGTGTGTGTGTGTAGCGAATAGTAAATAATTTGCATATGATATAATTAATATCAGTTTAGTGAGGATTAACTGATCATAACCAATTAGTTATATCTTTAGAGTTAATTAAATTGTTAGAAACTTCTAGGCTTAATCTAGGCTTTTTCCTATTCATGTAGATCTCACCAGATTTTGTAATATATCAATTACAGTTACTAACATTTTCATTTGTTACCATTCACCATACAGATAAACATGCAATTCTGTTTACTTTGCTAACAGTGTAAAACATTCACTCTACCGTGAGCTGTCATTGGTATTATTTCTCAAAGTTTTCGTTATCTAGTTATGACCATGATGACAAATGAGAAAGAAGATAATAACAATTACAATGTATTGGATATTTTGTTTTTATTAAGTGACACAAATTTCTTCTAATAAATTACAGTTGGAAATTGAAATGTGTGATGTACCATTATGTACGCATAATTTAAAGTTATTAATTTATAGGTGAAAAGTTTCAATTGTTTCTGACAACTCACTGGTTGTAATTGCATCATAAAATCATTAATAATTGTTCAACATGTTCAATATGCTATAATTAACATATTAAAACATGACAAGTTATGAACATGACAACTCTCTGTTGCTCAGTGTATTTACAACTGAAAATGACAACCAAATCATAACATGGCACAGAACAACTATAGAACCTGTTGACAGAATTCCTTCCAAGATTGTGTCTGCATGGGTTACTTAATCATGTTAATTACACATTAATTACAAATCCATGTTGTACAAATTTACCGAAGTGAAAACATATATATTACGACTCTTGCTAATCAGTGCACACTCTAGTATATTGTCAGCTCTCTTGTTGCAGCTATTTTTAATGTAAGGGAGAAATTGTAGTCATATGAATATATTATTTATTTAATTAATTCATCTCCTGATACAATATATTTCAAACATTGAAACACCCAGTGCTCTCTGCCTCTCTCTCTCTCTCTCCCCCTCTCTCTCTCTCTCTCTCAGGTAGATAAGGTTGTCAACTCATTTAAAAATATTTTCCCTATAATGCCATGTCCTGTGTTTTTATCCTTTTACATTTATAAAACATATATCAAGTTTAACTTCCATCAAGTCTCTGTCTTTATGTTTGCTCTTTAGATAAAAAGGCATTCAATTTTGGGATATATATTCAGCTGAGTGAAGCCAATTAAATCCAATGTAAACAGATAAAGCCAATGCAAAGCCAATTGAATAGCCAAATCAAAATGATAGGAGAGACCACAGCCTTTAGAGTTATCAAGAAATGAGACTATAAAACCTGCATATTTATTATATCATTTATATGTAGACTTGTAGTGTGTTGTTTGTTTATACATATAGCCATAAAATTAACACTGACACCAGCCCTGTTTGTTAGTGTATCTATAAATTTGACAGTTGTACTTATAAATGTCTGAGGCCGCCAATAACCAGTAGTGCACTAAGAACATGAGTATTACCCCCAATAGGTTTAACTTACAGCTATATAAACAAGCTCTGCAACCTGCCAAATTCACTATTCAGAATATACAGATATATGGTTTTAATACAATCCTTATCAATTCATCATGGTATACTTATAGTCCATTGAATAAATAGGTAAGACTCTTTACTGCCTTTTGTAAATCGAAGTAGTCATAAATAGTCTATATTAATGACAGAAACACTTACAGTGTATTTATTTCTATGATAACATTCAGAATATATTTATAAGATTTTATTGGTGGGTGTAATTTCATATTTTATGTATGATTTGAACTATTTCTGTCTCATTATTTATGTTTTAGCATAATAATGGTAAAATCAATGCCAGATTTGTAAGATCCATGACAAGATAAATTGTGACAATAGGTTCACCAGGTAACACACCTTTTATACATTGATGGCACAGGGTTTAATGACTAGAGGCTGCACATTATATTAATATTACCAGGATTACATTTTATAAATGTCAGATCCATTTTTTCTTCATTTAAACTTTTTTTTGTTTGCTATTTGGAAATATGTTTATTTCGACAATCGAAGAACAATCATATAACATTGGCAATTAAAGTTCATCAGGCTATGAACAATAATGACTTCTATGATGTCCATCAAAGGACAAGACAATGATATTATCATTATAATAGAATAAACTACACTAATTGATGTACTTTCCTTCTTTTAATTTTCAAAATTTGTGAATTTAATTTTTTAAATTGTTAATTTAAGAATTTAATATTATTTTAATAAGGCAGGTAAACATATTAGACTTAATAGTCATAATAGACATAAATATGTTCACCTTCTAATAATTTTATCACCAGGAGATGCTGTTAATACATAGATTTTAATCAATTATAATTTATAGTTTTCCGTCACCAGGAGAATTTAAAATCACATCTTTACACATGAAAATGTCAATATTATCGATATATCATGTCTAAATTATTAAAAAAATATATAATCCTTTATTGCCAAATTATAGTGCCCTGGCTTTTCTATTACAACGTCATTATGAGATGTATTGTGTGATACTGGTGGCATATTATAACACAGTGGTAACCACGGACACCACGTATACACCCGCTTGATCCTAATCTCCCATTTGTAATGTATTGAATGTGATAAATTGGAAGGTAGTGTATTTACGGCAAGTTGTTCTACCTCTCAGGGCGGGCGAGACACCATGCTCACACAGTAATCCAAGGTACAGGCTCATTATACTTGATTTTAAATGTTGTTGTCTATTTTAATTTACTAGTATTTTAATGTCAATATGCGTGAGACATATAATTCACTATGTAAAATTATATGGGAATATTTTTTAAAATTTTTATTGTTTCATATTCAATACAGTAAAGACTTTTATATGTAACGTGTGTGTGTGAATGTTACATTTGTTAAACATCTATTTGGGTGTATTCTGTTATTGTTAAACTATTCATAGAACATTTCATATGCTTAATTGTAACAAAGTACGGTGTGAGATCAAAGCCACCGACTGTACTTTAATATACGTTAAAGTGAGTTGACAAAATGCCCATGATGTCATATGCGCTTACATTTAACCCCCTCGTTAGTAATGACTACAAACACTGTGACGAGTTGGTGACGTAAATACAATATGACGTCACAGTGGCATGACGTCATGTCTGGGGCAACACCCAGTTGATAGGACAGCCAGTTAACAGGCCCAGTTTATGTATTCGTAAACGGACGGTTGATGAACTTTCAATATAAGTTTCTTTTTTTAACATATGTGTGCAATATTAGAATAGGAACAGGGCTCTACATTAACCTGTTCCTGTGTCCTGTCGGACATGAAACTACTTGCCCTGTAGGTTAAAGGTTTGTTACCCCTTTACCTATTAGAGTGCTTAAGGCTTACCTCCTATTTTGCCTTAATTACTGATTTATCTCACCCCAAAATGGATCAATATCTTATACCTTACCACCCTCAATCCCAATACTAAGTACCTCACCAACATGACAAAGTACAAACTGATATCGACACTAAGATCATCCGAACACTCACTATTGGCCATACCATCCTGGAAACTCCAAGCGACTACTTTTCCTGCTTTAGCTTCATCCAAATGGAACTCACTACCTTTCTCTCTTAGATCTGCCCCCACCCTACCATTCCTGTTCAAACAATATTAGCTACATGTACTATCGTTTCATTCATCCTACTTGTTCTTGCACTTTGAGCATACTCTTGTGTATATTCCAGTGCTATATATATGTCATTATTATTATTATTAAATTTAATTATTGCCTTCTGTTTGAATTATTAGGGTAATTACAGTATTATAGGAAAATAGGTAAACCTCTAGATTTAATATCTGTTTCATTAAAAGCTACTGTAGTCTGGGCATGCTATGATATAGTAGGAACTGATTTTAATCTTGTTTTATGCCTGGACTATGACCATTTCGTGAAGGGCAGGACAGATGTGTTGATAGCTTTCTTGGGGGCCACCCAGGAGGTTAAATATATGTACAGAAGTTTCTTATATAAATATGTACTACCACTGTAATTAAAACTGTTATCCTTTGAAACAAAATATTGTCTCTTGAGCTGTAATGGAAGTCTTTGGTAGGCTGAGCTCATAAGTTATTATGCCCTCAAATGATTAAAATTTCTTGTATAGAGTAAGTATATTTAGGAGAAGCCTATCAGGATCTATAAAGTGTGGACCATGTTGAACAACATGATTCATCTCTGAATCAAACAGAAATTTCAGCACACAATCCGTATTAACGGCGTGAAGATTTTATCTGGAGTTTAGTCAACCCAAAGCCTAGTAGTTGTGTTTATCACCGGAACTTGGAAGATTCTGGGTAATTCTTGGAAATTCTAAAAATAAACATGGCCCACTTACAGCCCCAATCTGATTGTACGTATTGTAGGGGATAGATATTTTGTTCGATTGGAGTTATTGTGGATCAAACAACAATTTGATGAACATGTAATGGGCGATAAAGGTCTAATATTGTCGACAATTCTTGTACACTGGTCATGTTGCCAAGTAATTTGTTTGAAACCAAATTAACTTTTGAAAGACTCAGAAAAATTAGATTACAGATTTAGGAGCAAGATATTTAACATAATATTATTCCTAGTATTATGTATCTCAGCGTGCTGATCATGTTAAAGCTAACATTAACTTTCCAAAGTGTGACAGTGAAATGACATAATTTTTCTAAAATTGTATACTACATGTATACTTATTAAAAAAACACACATAACTCAGTTCTGCAAATTACTGCAAAGTTTCATATAGTAATTTAGGAATAAGCTGAAACTAAACAGTGTGACTGTGGACAGTATACTTGTCTTATATATTTAACAGGGTACACTTTCATGCAGCTCTCATGTCTACTTCAAGACTGTGGCGCTTTCATAAATGGTCTCAATTGCTATATTTATGAGACCACTTATGAAGGGGTGTATTGTCTTCTAGTGGATAAGAGAGCATCAAGGAATAGTGCCCAGAATTTAGTCTTATGATTGCAGACGTATGGGGACTTTTTCATTAGGAGACTGTACGAGCAACAAAACTCACCACGAACACTAGCAGGTAATACTGTATGTGGTGTTGTTTGTGATGTTTGCAAGTTAAAATTGTATATGCAACTTGCAGACCAAGTTTTTATTGGAAATGTGAAGATAAGATGTAGTGCGATCTAAAGAAAGGAAAATGATAACTGTCAGTCAATGAGTGAGGTTGTACCTCATGTTTATGTCCACGGCAATTGTTAATGTTATCAGGACAGTGCTAATGAAGATGTCATTAACCTTCTCATGCTTCTCCTTGCTGGACACTTGGAGATGTCCTAGTAATTGTTTCTGTTGCAACAGGGACATTATGATTAATGCAAGAAATGGTTTTATTTAATTTAATTTTTTTATGATTTGTGAATTATTTCTTTCAAAATTAATTACTTTTACTGCTTTATGATATTGATCTAAATATACTGTATCCTTGTTGTTTGTGTGTGTTTTGTTGTTTTTGTCAAAGCAATAAGGATGAATAAGCTATCAAAATAATGTGAATAGTGTTGTCTATTCACCTATTAGGCATATCATCTCAAAGCTCAATTAGAACAAATTCTTCAAATCCTCTATTTATTGCAAGTAAATATATTAATTTGTGGCAATTAACCCTCTCCATGCTGAAGTCAACCAGAGATGCCCCAAGGAGCAGTGTCTGTGTCTAATCCAACAGGGAGAGGATTAATTATGATCAATTGTGCTAATAAGGAATGGTTAAAAATTGAAAAATATATTAATCTTTCTTTCCTTTCTAACACAATAGATCTTGGAAAATAGATATCTAATTCATTTTTTTTCTTTTTTAGTAACAGATTTAGATTTAATATATTATATATTTCTTTTATATTTATTTGATCACTAATTTTCAAATTGTCCAACACGTACATGCATTGATATGACATTATTTTGCAGGAACATATTAACAAAATTCCTTGAGGAGGATCTATCTTAGACCTTGTAAAAAGCAAGACTCTGGACAAACTCAGCTACATGTACTATCCTCACTGTTGTTTTAAAATATTATAAATCCATGTTTATGTATTTTCTAAATACACGTAATGTAAAATTGAACAGACTAAACCATAATTGTGTTGTCCAGTTAAAGTACTAAGAGAATTATATCATGGGTAATACATTCATTATGGAATGTACACAACCTGCAAAGACATCACTTTCAAAAATAATATTGTGTTTGATATTTAGAACACAATTTAATTGAACATGCTACAAGGTCTAAAATTCAACTCTTGTTTTTACGCCAAATGGGGATGTTTTTTAATAACTCTATCCAAATGTTATTATTTTTACAGAACCAATGACTTCAATGATGCAAACCGATGGTAATATTCGCACAATGCACTTTTATTCTATAGCATAAACTACATAGTATTTACTCTATGTATATTGTTATTATTACCATACATCTGTTTGATATGCATGTGTGAGGCAATATATAGCTGTAGTGTTGTACATGTGTATTGTCTTATGCTATTATACTTTTTTACTTTAATTTATTTAATTTTAGCTGCATATATTACTTATTATACACTTATTATCCCGTATATGTGTGTATATCTATATACTATTTTTTAACACATTTTTGTTTCGTTTGATTATTTATCATGAATATTTTATATTTATTATTTGCAACTATTTTGTTTTCAGTGTTAACAAATTGTTCTTTAAATTATATTCAATATTATTATTTTGCACTATTATTCCCACAGCTACTTAACTTTGCCCTAACATGCAATATTCTCATTAAGTGTTTACAGCCACTCAGTCACTAATGACAAGGTTAATGCCTTGATTGGAGTAATTGCTATTACAATAGCATTTATTGTTTGCATGTGTAGCAGCCACCCATGGCATATGTGTACCATACCTGGGTATATTCACATGATAATACTCTCTCTGCACTCCCCAGGACTTTGAAATGGATTAATTGATTCCTTAGATTAATTGCATTGTTTAACTTGTAAGTTCTGCATTGGTCCATGCCTAATTGTTTCCAGGGTCAGGTTCCACTGACCAGTCAGAGCGTTAGGAGGATTGTAACTCCTACACTAACTGATCTTAGTGCTATACAAGAGTAGGAACTCCTGTACTCAATGATCAGAGTGCTACAAGAGCCATAGCTCAGCATGCCGGGTTTTACTCCTCGCCAAGTCTCCGACATCTCTTCACCCAGGTTCCTGGGCATCTCATCTTATCATTTTTATAAGAAATTGGTTTATATCATATGTTTTAATCTTTCATGACTGTATTCTTCATTCTATTTTATTCACAATATTTAATCCTATTCAATTTCATTATTCCATTTATTCAATCATATATTCAATCATATATTCACTTTTAATCAAACTTTTCATTTTAACCCATTTATATTGTATAGTTAAGTAGTTCACCGTCACGTATTGGTGAAAGATTCCCACTGTGACGTAAAACAAAAATTCACTCACTCACTCACTCTGGTCCATGAACTATTAAACCAGGCCCCTAGATTACGAAAATGTTTTGAGTACGATTTCATGTTCACAAATCTCCATACAAAATTTGAGCTTGGAGCATGAAATTATACTTAAAAAAACCTCAGGGCCAGTCTACTAATGAGTATATGTTCTTTCAGTCCATTGTTTGTCACATGGAAGATAGGGCGTGAACGCCGTCTTCGGGGATGTATTGGAACTTTCTCAGCTACCAACCTCCATGGAGGTCTCAGGGAATATGCTGTCACCAGGTTAGTATTCACTTGTTAACAACACTGCATCGATGTGTCTGCACAGTGCAGTTATCATCCTTGGTTCATCAGTCTCAGCTCACAAGTTTACATGGTTTGCAGATTTTTCCTTCCATAAACTGACAAGCTGTGATATGAGCTAAATAATCCTGAAAGCTAAACAATCAAAACTATAAACCAAGCCTGTTTATTTTCATTGATGTATGAGTCCATTCTTTCACCATTGATATGCTATTGTCTGGCAGGTAATGTTTCAAATCGTTGCATATGGGTGAAAGATTCCCGCTGCGACGTTAAGCACCAAATTAACTAACTAAACTAATGTTTCAAACCCCCGTTTGGTACTGTCAGTCAAAACCTATTTATCGTAAGTCACTTATATATCATAAGATTCATATTACCCTAAAAGGATTTGTCTTATTCTTGATTAAAATTGATGTAAATCAATAATTATAAGACTATTAGGGGCTACAGACAGTACATTTATTGAAGATAGAATCATATTTTGATGATAACACAACAACACCCCACTTTTTACCAACAGTGTAGAACAAACTTTATTTGATGGAAGTAAAAGAAAACCATTTGGTACCTTTGTATGTAAAATATCAAGTCGCCAATGTGATAACAAATTAATGTTGAAACAAAGTCACTTTTTCAATTATTTGATTTACCAAACTAATGATTCCTATCACCTAAAAGAAGTAGTTTCTTCTACTTTGCGTCACATATGGGTGATAAATTCCCTCTGTGACGTAAAACAATAATTAATTCACTTCCACTTTGTCCAACTGGGTTTAAGAAATAAATTAAACAATTTACCCTGTGTCATATATCATGAATTGCAACTTTATTTATATATGAACCCCTCTGGGCCTACAGACAGGACATTTTACATTAATCATATACCGTAATTACCCTAATAATTCGAACAGGAGAAAATAATAACATTTGTAGCCTTTGAATTATTAGAAAAAAATTGAAAATTATTGGTATTCGTATATTTAGGGACAACCAAATTAAAGTACGAAATATGGTTATTTCTGTTGTAATTAACAGCTTTCTGGTCATTATTATTTCTTAGTAATACAGTGTAATTTATTTAGTACTGTTCTGAAGGATATTTACATACCAAAATGCTGTGCTGATAAAAGCATCGTTAGCGATAGTAGATGTAAATCAAGTTTGGGTGAAATCTGCCTGTAGCGACGTAAAAGTTTGTAGTGACGTAAAAATTGTCTACCCATATTATAAGCGATTGCAAAAGACTGTCATTTTACATTAGAAATGGCTTCTTGAAAATTACAGTTGGGATGATAAATAGGCATATGAAATCAATATGTATAGCAAGTCTTGTGTAAACATGTCAATCAGATGTTAAAATCGACACGATCTGCACATGGAATGTCAAAATCACGGTCCCTAGACTAGACACTGTGGTACCAGACGTC
>JAUTBT010026531.1:0-19743 GCA_032361225.1 Lepetodrilus schrolli
TCACCCAGCAGAGAATGGGTACCCGGAAGGATGAGATGGACATATGAATGATAACCTTGTAGCGCCTTGAACGGCAGTTTGGATACTACGGCATTGTATTATTTTTTATACATGATAATACTGTCTTGAAATCAATCAATTTTCAATTTATTGAACATTTCATGACAAGCAAGTATTGGTAATTAATTTTAATGGGGACAGACGGATAGTTGGACATGACACCTGTCTGACTAGTGTTTTATCGATGTCCATAGTGTGAAAGGTTTGATTTAAATAAGTCATGGGCCATCATTAATTTGGAGTATTTGGCTTCTCTGATGATTATGAAAGAGAAACGTGTATTCGGGGTCAACATGACTCGTTTGTTGTGGCATCCGTCATGTCGCGAGTAGTTTACCCATCAACGTTAATTAGATGGAGATGTTTATGTAGTTATTCCTCGGTCAATCATTGGCGTTCGTTACCAATCACACGCATTTAGGCGCATAAATCCAAGAGAGAATTGATCGAACGTCTTGGAAGGGATTCAAATTGAAGATGAGTCAGACCCCCCTTTTTGGTTCATTTGCTATAGCTATCTGGGTCGTTAAACAGACGAGCATTTTTTTCCAAGTTTATGTCCGTGATGCCGCCTGTTGCATCTTCTGGACATAGTAAATTTACCCCGATTTAAGTGTGTTGACTAACACTTGTTGCTGCCCATCTTGATAGCGTTTTCTGACGGCATCGATAAAATAGGCACTTTATCTGATGGTTCAATATTCTCCCTACCATAGTTCAAGCCACGTTATGATTTCCACTCGTTTTTTTGTGTGTGTTTGTAATAGGTTGCGTTATTTGATAACTCCATGTAGTTCTGGAGGATTGATTTTGATTATTTTACCAATACGATGCCACTAGTAATGTAACGGCCAGGCTGTGCATTTGGCAATTTGGTGATTCCATTTATGATGGCATAGCACTTGCAAAATAACATCATAGAATGAATGTTTTTAAGACTTGTAATGTTAAATAACTCGTAATGTTAGACATTAGTTTTCATATACATAATGGAGGGTGTGTCCAGTGACATGCTGGGTTATACCTTCTTTTATCGTTATATTGGATTTATGATTCATAATTATAAAATGGTGGGTTCATAAATATAACTGAGGGAAGTGTGAAGACCGATCTAAAGACTGTGTTTTGGCATGAATAGTAAAATGGTATTGTTAACGATGTATCACATTATGACTTTCTGATATTGTATCATAAGACACAATATAATATCTGACATTGAAACGTATATGACATTGTGATATGTGACTTCTAACTTAATCGAAATGTGAAATTCAAATATTGTCATATGATTCTCACAATACGACATTATGTATGATTGCAGTCATGTATTATCAGTCATGTATTATTCATTATTAATAATTATTGTATTATGTCGATGTGTTCCAGACGTGCGAGCAGTACTGGACCCTGGACGCATGTGGCAACAACTACGGCCCCTTCATCGTGGAGACGACGGCGGAAATCAAGTCTGATCCTGCCGTGACAGTCCGAGACTTCACCGTCACCAACACCCAGGTGGTAAGTATCGCGAGACCCTACGAGATTAACCATAACGCGAAAACCTATGAGATAGACGAGAGCACGGAGTACAAGTGAGCCGACTGTGTGGAGAGACTCTCTATCATATTAGTAGCATCCCCTAAAGCTTTATATTTATCTTTATATGTGCATAGTTGAACAAGTGCAGCTAAACGTTTGAATTAAATGTTTTCGATTTTGAATTGGGTCCTGTGTTTTCCAGCCGACGGAGGCGCCGCGAGTTGTCCGTCAGTTCCACTTCCACAGATGGGCGGAGGGTCAGAACGTGCCCAGTTCCAAGATGGCGCTGCTGGAATTACTGGACATGGTGGAAAGGTGGCAGCACCAGTACGAAAACAGACCAATCATAATACACTGCATGTAAGTAGTAGGTGGCAATACCAGTATCAGAACAGACCAATCACAACCCAGTACATATAAGTACATTAATATACCGTGAATGTTTGTATGTTACTCTGGTTGGTTAGTTGAAGTGGGGTTTTGAACCAGTTTCAATATTATTTCACTTATATCACGGCTTGAATGTTTTGCATATACATGCCCTGCTTGTACTATACCAGATTACAATGTAATGGGTATTCTCAGCTTCACCAGAGTGGCTGGAATTTCCACTGTGTTCCCCATCACGACATCACTAGAAGCTGACGTTAACGTTGAAGCATATATATTAATTAATAGGGTTTGTATCAACAGTGATGTCTGTTGCCTAGATTTGGGGGTTTCGCAAGCGTTTATTAAATGACTACCAACTGATTGTCAACGTTGCTGCTAGTCCAGTTTGAAAGTACTGCCATCTGGAATGTTTGCTTGTCTACGTTGGTGTGTGTTTGGCAGGAATGGCGCCAGTAGGAGCGGACTGTTCTGTGCGGTCAGCTGTATCGTGGAGCGGGTCAAGCGAGACAAGGAGGTGGACGTCTTCCAGGCGGTCAAGCAGCTCAGGCTGAACAGAACGCAACTCATAGATAACATGGTAGGTGCTGAGTTGTCCTTCCACTGTCAAGGACAACCATAAAATAGATAGCATAGGTCAGCCGAGACACTTTCACGTCAATTGAGGGCCCCATCTACATTTATTCTCAGTGGTAACCGTAGCCTATTTAGTATGATATAGTATCTACTGTTCTTGATATGTCCTATAAGTAAAAGATCGTTATTTATTTTTTAATAATAAAAATGCATTTATAGAGCACCGATATCTTCCAACATATGCTGCTCAGTGGCGCTTTAACGGGACAAATAAAAACAGTAAATTACAGTAGTCTATTAATCATGGGCTCCACGGAAGAGATAGGTTTTGAGTTATATATAGTAGACCTATTAAGATCAGCTTATGTTAAAAGCGTTCAATCTCTAATTACTTCCGTTACCTTAATAACGGAAACACCGGGGACCCACGAACCGGGAATTGACTCTAATATTAATGAAACAGTTTCGATTATATAATGTAGGTCTACGTACGTTGTGTTCTTCGTCAATGTTTACCATCATCATACATCATGTCCTTTATTAAATAAGACGTGTAAGCATTCATTTATATACATATCTTATTGTTCTTTCAGGAACAATACAAGTTTTGCCACGACATTGTCCTGGACTTCCTGAACTCTCCAGATACAGCTTCCGTTCTGTCATGACGTCATAACGAGGATGAACATTACTGAAACATGGCATCCAACATACAGGCAAACCCACAAGACAGAGCCTAGTCTGACATATATAATGGCAATGGTTGACATCAAGCAAATAACTTGTTTTGGTTTGAAAGGAACCGTCCATGCTTCTGTTTGCTTGCAAATATTCGTCTACGTTCTACGTTTGTGATCAGCGGCTGTGTTGGGCGCCATTTTGTTTCATCATGAAAACTGTTGACGTCGTTTTCTCTTTTCCTGACGTCTGCAGAGCAGACTGGGGTTTCGGTCTTGGGTGCCAATGTTACTGTGAGTCAGGCCCGAGAACAGACTACCAACTTATCATATGGTGCTACCATTGACGTCAAGCGTACAATTACATTCAATATGATTTGTGGTGCATAGAACAGGTGATCGCTGTGATAGTTCACAATATTTCTGCCTGTTCTTTCATAGAACATGTTCTGTGACTTGTTGCAAGTCTACAGTGATCACACAGAGAACTATTCACCTTCCGCGGACGGATAAGACAATCGACCCTATATAAAATATAGCATACTCTTGGAGGTAAAAAGAAAACCTTCCAGCTTTATGGACACGTATGTGAAGAACAACGGCGAAATCGAAGAACCAAGAGACACGAGACGTTATTTTAAAGAGGTGTGTTCAGTTTTCGAGAAAAACAACCAACATTGTGAATGTCATAAATCTAAGTCAATATTTAATGATAGTTTATAGTATTGATATTTTTTATCTGCCAAAACCAAAATAACCGTGGGTGTTATTTTCTGCATACCTGTTTGTGATAGGTGCTTGTAAAGCATGAGCGTTAATGCATTGTAGAACTGTATATCGCTGAAATCCCTAAGCTATTGTACATAGTATATTACTCGCTATCAACCGTGTTCTGGTCTAATGAGTTGAATGAATGCCTGGCAGGTTCTTGTATATTATACATAATTGTGCAATTCTTCTACAAGTAGGTAGACCCCATCGGAACATCTCGCGAACCTTCTGAATCGGATTCCCGCTAGATAGTGTGTATTACTAGATTATTAGATACGATTCAGTGTCGGAAAGTTGTTGCTTTGAATGTAGCGAACGTAATTATTGAATTTGTTCTTTTAATATATACCGTATGGAATTGTTTGAAACGTTCAAGTGTTTATCTTTGTTTTTGAGATGTTTAAGAATATACAATGGTTTCTTTGACGCTGCATTTGCCACAGATGTATTTGAACGAATGTTTTATTTCATGAACTGCTTCATGGAAATATAAAAAGACGTATTGAGAAAGATAATCGAGCGCATGCGTACATGGGCGACAGGCTATTTTGGGATGTTTTTTAAACGGGAGGAAATCCAACTCGAACAGTATTATGGATATTATTTTGAGAAAAAAAAATCATTTCAAGACACATATTTCTTTCAGTATTGAAATTACTCCGATCATGTAATGACAGCTAATCTTGGATCTAGTCCAATCATTGGAACCATCTTTGTGTATTATAACTTTATTTGAAGTGCGTTTCTTACTTTGTATAAATGTCAACAGTAAATGTACTACTAGTCATCTGTATCTATATATTGATACTAAGCAGCCTTGTAATGATGTAACGGCTGTCTGTGTTATCAACTGTAATCACCCGTTATTCCCGCGACCAGTTCGATATTACAATACATTCAACTGTCAACATTCGTGTTGTTTTTATTGGCGAGTGTTCGTTTTGTCATATTTGTTTTAATGATTTGGCGTAAGTTTCCACATCACATGGCATTCGGGAATCTCTTGACGACTTGCTTAATATGGAGGACAACCCTGATGAACTAGTGTTACGGAAAGCGCCCACTCGGCTAACCTAGGCTACCGGACTGGCTCACATATAGATCTATCCTGGAGCGAAGTGGAAATAGCCCGAGGTGAGCCGATTAGGAAAGATATGAACCACAACTCGTCACGACTGGTGCGGGTAATCCAAGAACACATTCTGTACACGCTAAACGATACACACTAATCTCCTCGTCGTACTGTGTAGGGATGTTGAGTCAACAGGCAGGCCAATATATTTGCTTCTGTATCTCAAGTCTACAAAAGAAACACACTGCAACAATATTGATATGTCGACTGATTGTGTTACGTTGATGCGGGAATAGTTTCACCCAATATTTTAACCACCTGTGCAAGCGCCATGGGGCCAATTAGTCTACGACCTTTTAAAAAGATTGCGTTGCGTTGAACATGTAAATGCTGCACTCGCAGACAACTGATGCATATTGTACGAACGTTTCAATGTTCACATACACAGAATATCAAGGCATACCAACAATATACAGCAGCGATAACATTGAAACAAGGCCCAGCGATTACGAAATGTATAGAGTACGCTTTCATGTTCAAGATTCTATATGGGGATTTGTGAACAAAACTGAGTTGAGCATGAAAACGCACTCAAAAAGTTTTCTTAATCTCGGGGCAATATCCTCCGGAATGGTTTGAACTTCATCTATTTGAGTATAACTAAGTAGATGTCTCCCAAAGACGAACAGTACAAACAACAAAATACCGAATTATTTCCATATTTAAATTATTTGATGAGTCATGTGACAGCACTAGATTTAACAGTGACATCAGAATAAACGATTACCTTGTGCTAAAGACACTTTATATTTTACTGGAATGAGACCTATTCTTCAAAACGTCATAAATTTTTCTCTGTAATTCAACACGAACTAAACTTTTCATTATTTCTTTTTACCCAGTATGATCTTAATCTGGAATAAATAAAATCGAGACAATTGTATATTTTCACACACACAGATATAAAGACATTGTCCTTCATATAAAGTGAGGAAATATACAGGATACAGTCACATGATATTCCCTCTTGTCAGTCATTTCTAAGATAGTACTGGTATACAATTTTTATAAGGAAAGGAAACCAACACATTGTATTCATGGCATACAATCACAGATAATAATGGTTATTCATGTCCAATCTGTCATAAAGGTTACCTTGCAGAAATATATTTAGTATTGAGACTTAGTTATTGCCAAAGACATTGGAAGCATTTGATATGTTTTTGGAAAAACTGCATCTAAATATATGAAATATATTTTCCAAAAATATATTATATATTAAGAGAAACAAATGCCTCCTATAATTTTTTAGGACTAAGTTTAAACTGAGACTAAGACAGACTACAGTATGCTACATAGATTGTCAACATTGGATTGGATATCAATCACCTGAATTAACCACAACAGTACATTGTGATCAATGACTCAGTTTTTCTATAAATAATTTTATATTTAAATATACATACAAAAGTATTAATAACAAGTTGAGCAAAATTAATTTACATGTATATATTTTTCAGTCATTTAGATCAAGTAGGTCGCCTATCTGTGATTGCATGTCTGGAATTTAACATTAAGTAAAATAACGTCTACGATATTTCTTAAATAATTAATTAACTCTAAATATTCTGTGCCTGTTAAACATATTTCTACTGCAAACCAGTGCACTATGACTTAGGTAGTAGTGATCTCAACTAGTGTCACACTTCACTAAGACTTGGCCAATAATGTAGAATGAAGATGTGGAGAAAATAAAATAGAAATGAAGATGGATGGAGTCAATTTAATGCTGAGAATATTTATCAGCTATGACTAGTGAAAGATAAAGAACTCAGAAGTTTGTCAATCATTGTTTTCGGCATTAATATCCGTCAGTTTAACAGATAGTCTGATCAAGGTCATTTTGGCATGCTGATGCCAAATTTTAATCATAAGTTTCTGCATTGTCACTTCATAACACTGTATGTATCTTCAATAAATAGCTACTTTGTATGTACTACACTTAATATTTAAGCCTATATATTATTACACTATAGAAAACAATAGTGGCTGCAGTGTTCAATCCAGGAACCAGTTGAAGTGGGGGAGGTCCCCGACACTATTCCGATAAGGGTTGGTGGGGAAGGTTATGGTGCACTCAACCTTGGCCACAAAACATTTAAGTAATCTAGAGGGTTCAAGGCCGACACCACAGGACTGAATCATTATAATAAAATGTTAAATCATCTATCTATATAATTATATTATATAAATATAATGACATAACATGAATTATATGATTTAACATGTTATTATACTTATTCAAAGACCTGTGGTTGCCACACCCTTCTCGACAAAGAAAGTGTTTTTTGGCGCGAGGGCCTTTGAATTCGCGCGGTCGCGCATCCTGGATTGAACACTGGGCGGGACTATATTTTCCACAGGTAATATTAAATGGTAATCTTTTGAACCTGATGATTTAAGATCATTAGTAACTGTTTTAGTCCACAACACATTCAATGAATCCCAGGCAAATTAACCCTCTCCATGTTGAAGGCAACCGGAGATGCCATAAAGAGCAGTGTCCGTGTCTAATCCTTGCAGGGAGAGGGTTCATAATGTACAAAATATCAGTATTCTCGATTCTAAGGAAAAAGTTGAATCTAAACTGAAATAGAAAAGGCCATAGCATCATATTCAAAAATCAATGTTGAAAATCCTAACCGATTCTGCCATGGGAGACATCCAAGATATTAATTAAGCATGACATTTGTGTAGACTGACATGGTCAATGTATGCGTGATGAAGACATTAGATATCATACAATGACAATGACTGATGCCCGTTCCAGTTAAATGGATGGTGACACCATGCGACAACCATACAAAAATAATCTTGCAAAAAAAATTTGGATTTTCTGGCTATATATCTGCATGTCACATTAGCAAACAAAGCAGCATTGCTTGGATAACAAATATAACCATAGCAAATATCTTGGCATGTAACACAATTCTTGTGGTTGACACAACTGTAGCACAACAGACAAGGGTAACACTGAAGTCATCCCTCACTGCTTGGTAGTATCATTGGTAGTATCATCTGTAGTATCATAGGTAGTATCATCATAGGTAGTATCATAGGTAGTATCATCATAGGTAGTATCATAGGTAGTATCATAGGTAGTATCATCATAGGTAGTATCATAGGTGTATCATAGGTAGTATCATCATAGGTAGTATCATAGTATCATAGTATCATCATAGGTAGTATCATCATAGGTAGTATCATAGTATCATAGTATCATCATAGGTAGTATCATAGGTAGTATCATAGGTGTATC
Organism: Lepetodrilus schrolli; assembly: GCA_032361225.1. Classification (NCBI taxonomy): domain Eukaryota; kingdom Metazoa; phylum Mollusca; class Gastropoda; order Lepetellida; family Lepetodrilidae; genus Lepetodrilus; species Lepetodrilus schrolli. The sequence continues at coordinate 8,405 of JAUTBT010026531.1, forward strand.
ATAGGTAGTATAATTGTAACTACATACATGTACTGAATATTCAGTTTTGGAAATTGGAGATTTATCCTCACAATAATGAAAGACACGCAACACATTATTTTCACGTCAACATAGAAATTATACCCCAAAAAAATAATATATAATACACTACAAGCTTTAGAGTAGCTGCAACCAGCCAAGCCAAGTACTGTTCTGTCTCTGGCCAAGGATTCCAAATGAATCATTAGTATGCGATAGATCCAGACAGTCAAATGTTGTCTTATAAGCTGGCAGAGGCAAATAATGAGCATGTTACTGGTGCAGTCTCAGCGTGGTGGTTGCAGTAGGAGATATCATTGCTGTTGCCTGTGTGACTGACAGGATAGCTGTAGCTTATATCACTGGTTGTGTTGCTGTAGCCATTCACATTGAAACACAGTGGCACAGGCTGATGGCAGATACTACTAGGCAAACAACTACATCTTTTCTCTTGAGAATACCGATGCCATTTGAAGAATATCTGTAAGTTACCTGGGATCACCATCTCTGTCTGTTCTACAGGGCAGCTCCACTCATCTCGAGTAAAAATTAAGATGACGAAAAGCATAAATTAAAGAAGTGATAAATTGAATACCGCTTTAGAGATTTGCATGTCATTGTTACATGTTATGATGCAGTATGAATAACAAATTACCAAGCACTTCTATCCAAATCATTACTTCTTTGAATATAAGGGAAACTGATTTCAATGCAAACACTATTCATGTGTTAATATTCAGTACATGGCCAATACATAGTAGTCACAAAACAAGTATATACACACATTTCTAAACCTCTTTGTGAAATATAGGCTTTAATGCATTTAGTAATCTAGTCACTGTGTTGTGGTACAGGAATAGTGGATATATGTGAATACTCAATACACAAAAATCGAGAAGAGCATTTTTATCCAAACATCTGGATTTATGATTCCCCAGGATTTTACTTTGACAACACTTGTCACAAACGAGATAATGTTCAGGTACAAAAACCAGTGATAAGAAACAAAACGTTAACAGAAAAAGATTCCATAACTGTTCAGAACTGCACTGACTGCACTTTACAAACAGTCATATGGAAATCTAAAACACAGTACAGCTTAATAAGATATTGTTTATTATTTCCGTGTATGAGCTCTTTACATACCCTCAACAATAGCTTGCAATATTGGACGACAGTAAATAAATCCATAGCATTCCTTTATGAAAAGAACACATGATCTCTACCACTCTATGTATTGAGCAAATGATTAAACAAAAACTTGAACAAGCGATGTACTTGTAGGAAACTACAGAAATCATGGACTAAAATGCTCAGTAGTCCTCATAGTAATTTGACTCAAATTTAACCAAGTCCATGACAACAACCTTGAACGGGTGCTCTCCATTTCTATATTAGCAGAGGACAAAGTTAAGTCTTTATAAATGTCATTGGAGGTATTAGTAATTCTATTTGATATTCAACATTGTTTGAAAATGTAGACATGATTTTTCCAACACATGTAATGTAAAAAAATTAAAATAAAGTCTAACATTTTAAGTGCTCATAACAAAATATATGCGATAATCATTTTAGAAATCACAAATTTCTAACAAAAATAACTCGCTTATACTTACCAGTAACCAGAACGCTAAATATAGATGTGACAACACAGGTATGTGTTCCCGTAATATTTGAAGTAAAAGATCACAGCACTGGAACACTTATAATGGGTCCAAGCATCAACTGCCCAATTATCATAAACAAGGGTTGACTTTTAAATAAAGCTGTCATGCAAGGCCAGAGAGCTCCACATTCTAGTTGATGTCAAGGATGACACATGATCTGATTTACCGGGTAATTTGTCAAATATTGCTTCTTTTATCACGTGTACATTTCCTATCATATTAACTGAGAAAAGAACAACTAAATTTATCACAAATTATTACCGAAAAAATAAATCGCCTATTTTTTTCAATAGGAAATGTGTTGCTCATGTCTCTAGTGCCTTATTTTACACAAACACTTCTACCATAGACAATATAATGCAGAACATGATGAGTCGTCAAACATATCAAATGTACAATTCAATCAGTGAAAAGGTGGATTCTACACAGATGGTGGAATAAGGACACAATTTGTACATGTATGATTCACACGGAATATGTTAGCAAAAGCGCTTCACACATTTGCTTTAATAAAAAAAAGCAAAGCCATCACAACTCAGTTTCAATAGAATGCACAGTGAAAAGAGAGACACTACATGGTATAGTGTAAGAAGAGACAGGGCTACAGACATACACAGCATACAAGAACAGGGCCGTGTCTAGCCATCCTCTGCAAGGCGAGACGTTCGGTCGGAGACTACCAGCATTAAGTAACACCAGCTCATTGCCTCTTGTGGCAAGTTGTTGCAATATTTCAGCCATGCTTACAATGTTTCAGCCATATGCGGCAATGTTTCAGCCATGCCTGCTAGATTAATGTTTAATGTTAATGTTTCAGCAATGCTAAGCAATGTTCTGGCAATGCCTGGCAATGGAGTCCTGTGATAAGAGATAAGACACAACATTTTGGTTTACAAATTAAAGTACACAGTCAGAAAGAATTGTGATCGTTGTGTGTGCCTTGTGTTGTGTGATGTTCACATCTAATTATATGTCCATTGTAAATGTCACTTCAATATTTGTGTCTGTCAGTTTTTTTGTTTTTTTAATTTTTCACTGTATTTCACTGTATTCCAAGTATTTCACTGGCAATGTGTTCTGTGGTGGGTGGAGTGAGTGAGTTATTTGTTTTACGTTGCAGCAGGAATCTTTCACCCATGAGCAACAATGAGAACCTGTGACAAGGACACAAATGGCAAGTTTGTTAATGGCATACGTGAAAGAAGAATGACGAACAATGATGATCACGTGTGCTTTGCCCAAGATTCAAGGCTACAATGTCATGAAGCTGAATTGTTCAAATGGTCAAACATTATATTATCTCAAGCAAAACATCCACTGTAAAAAAACATTACAACAGCTTGTAGTAAAATATAATAGACAATCATAATTTTCCAGAATGTAAAGCTAAAACTATCATCATTGTTCACAGATGCTATGAAGCCATACAATAGTTTAACCTAGAAATTGTATGCAAGTGACTTGCTCTGAAAAGATTAAATGCAAACCCTGCAATGATGAGCAACTCCTGGGCAATTGACAACACAATGCATCACCACTAAAGCATACAGCATGCAACAATTCCACTCGCAGAAAGTCTTTTTTCAAAAGTGAGCAGAATTGCCTCCTCTGCTGGCAGAAGTTGGAGAGCAGCCTCCCCTGCTTGCAGAAATCGCAGAGTAGCCTCCCCTGCTTACAGAAGTAGCAGAGTAGCCTCCCCTGCTGCAGGAGCTGAGAGCGTAATCACATACAGCTGGGACTGACGCCAATGGACTGAACAACGGCAGCGCAAACGGACGAAATAAGTTATCACAGCATACAGTAAGTTGATGATCACCAATCAGCAGGCGCATATATGTACAGTTGCATCTTAGTCCTTCGCGTCGTCATCGTGTTCCGAGCCAGGCACATCACAACGCAAGGTGTGTGGGGGAGAGGGCGATGGCTGGAGTGTCGTGTGAGGGGTAGACCAAAAGAAAAAGGCGGTGGTCGGTCTGTGCTTCACACAGATGCACCAATGTTTTGTAACACACAGGTCCGCGAGTGCTGTCGGCCGGGCTGCTACTACTTGCGTTTCGGCTTCATGCCCCGGCTGAAGCTCTCCTCCTCCTGTATCTCTTGCCGCAGCGTGGACACTTTCTCTGTGGACAGACAGACACACGGTGGACGTCGCAAGGCAAGTAGTCACATGGAACTGGAGGGCGAGCGAGTGAATTGTTTTATGTCACAGCAGGAATATTTCACTAATACATGATGACGGAATGTCAGTAGTGAATTATTGTTTTACGTCACAGCGGGAATCTTTCACCCATATGTGATGACAGTGGAGGTCAGAGGTTAGGAGCTGATATAGTGACGTATGTACGTATGTTTTTACGTCAAAAACTCTATGTTGATGTCCAGTACCATGGCAGAGACATGTGATCTTATTCCAGTTTAGATCTGGCCCCAGAGATTACGAAGCTTTGTTTGCTCAACTATGTTTTGTTCACAAATCCAGAAATAAAATTTGAGCTTGAGCATGAAATCATACAAAAAAAGTTTCATAATCTCAGGGCATGATCTAGCTAACGAGATTAATTCAAGAGAAACCATCGCCTCTTGCCTACCTTTCAGTTCAGTCATTGCCTTTATCTTCTTGGTCAGCAGGGCCTGTAGTTGTTTGGAATAGGCTGTGAAAGAAATGTACGTACATCAGGAGCCATGTCGCGTCAGTGACAACCTCGGCTGTATTCACTGCTAAATACAGGCACGGCAACAAACAATTGTGATTTCAGCAGAAAACAAACCCAGGGTCCAGTTGCACGACGCTCTTGTAGGCTACAATAGTTGTAGGGACTTACAACTGCCGTTACAATAGTTCTAGCACTGTCATATTCAGATAGCCTACAAGAGTTTCGTGCAACCCAATTCCAATTGTAGAAGACTCTACAATTGGACTTATAACTATTGTAGCGCTACAAGAGTGTCGTGCAACTGGACCCAGGTCTGCAGGCCCCAAGCCACATCCAGTGCAAATAAATAAACCCAGAAAATTGTCATGCCTGCAAGTATCACTGGAGTTTAAGGAATTGTTAAGACCAAATGTGTCCTCGCAGTCAACTTTACAGCTATGATAGATCCACGTGCATTGCTCAGATGGACGGCTCACCTTCAATGTCATAGTCCACCTCATCTGTCAGTTTCATCAGCTTCTTGTCTTCCGCAAGCCACTTCTGTGACATCTGAGAACAGTGATTGATTGATTGATTGAATGCTTTACATGGCTGACAATATTTCACTGACAACAAAACAATGTGATCATCAACGAGTCCCCACCTCACACAGTACTGCTAATCATACCTGACTTCAAATCTACAATTGATAATTATGATTATTCACTGACAGTAAAAGGCAAAACTGGCCGAAAAGAGCAGCAACGGTACCTCTATAAGCTTGCGATGGTCCTCGACGACTTCGTCTTCCTGGTCATTCATCTTGTTGATGACAAGTTGATGACTCATCAGTTCCTCAGATACCTCCTCTTGCTGCAAGAAGACACAGACAACCATTAACCCTTTCCCTGCTGGATTAGGCAAAATCATTAAGGCATCTTTGTTGCCTTCAGCAGGGAGAGGGTTAAAATACATTTTATTATTATACATTCAATCTATCAGAATGCTAATCTTAGTTACTGTAATTCAGGCGAGTTGGACATCTTGGGTGGATTCAGTAACTGCAAACAATTGAGAATGCTTTGTGGCACTTACTGCAAACATTTTACCAATATTGGAATATTTTTCTCAGTTTGCCTCGACTCTTGCTCGCCATTATTCACGAGAGTTCACAAGCATTCACTAAATTTTTCTATCAACCATTAGCAGTTACTGAATGAGCCCTGGGTCCAGTTGCATGACGCTCTTGTAGCACTACAATAGTTGTAAGTACAATTGTAGAGTCTTCTACAATTTGAATTGGGTTGCACTAAGCTCTTGTAGGCTATCTGAATAAGACAGCGCTACAACTATCATAACGGCAGTTGTATGTCCCTACAACTATTGTAGCCTACAAGCCGAGCCTCCTGTAATCACGGCACACTCACATTGGATGTCTTCAGCAAGGCGAGATCACTGTTCTGCGGAGACATGGTGCCAAAAGCCATGTTTTCTGACTGCGCTATCTCGGACGGCTTGCCTTCCACAGGGCCCCCGGGTCCTAGTTCTTTCACTCTGAAAAACAAAGGGTTAATGCTGGTCAACAGGGAGGAATATTTCTTACACAATATGGCTGCTTGATTTGTCAGAATTTTGGCCATTTTGAAGTGGCGTACACTGGTCATGTGATGGCTGGCCAAGATTCGCCGGTCTACAGAGACCAGTGTAATACTGTGTCAAATCAAGCAACCTAGCCACCAGAAGTAGCTTACCGGTGTAAACCAAACTTCGCGATAATAGCACTGGAAAACTGAACATTTTATGAGTTACCTCCAGGAGGATGTGAAAATTTATTGTTAACAGTTTACACAATTAAATGAAGACTGTGCGGGGAATACAGGGATAGAAATTAACATTAGCCCGGGCCATTTCTCGAAATGCTAAAGGTATCCTAGGGCTAGTAGAAATTCATGTTTTTTGTAAACATTTGCTATTTGTATAACTTTTGGGCCAGTAAGTTTTAAAGGTAAATTTCTATCACTGGGAATGCCAACATTACTCACCTGTCTGCATAGCGCAGTGTATTGAGTGTGTGTTCACAGCACGACATGCCTGGCGAGATCATGGCGATCTGAAATATATGATTACACGTCACAGAGTGAATTGTTGTTTTTCGTCACAGATGGAATATTTCACCCATACACGATGACAGCGTCACTGATAATACGTTACACTTCATGACACTCGTTTCAATATCTCTCATGGTTATATACAGACGATAGCAATATAGAATCCTAGTCAGTGAGTGAATTATTGTTTTATGTCACAGCGGGACGATAATCCTATTCACAAATGGTCACTAAATTAAGTAGAGAACATTTTTCCAGGCGCGTTTGATGCAAGAGAAAACAAGGGGGCGATCTGGGCAGGCGAGGGTTAAAGTAGAACACTAGCATTCACTGACATTGTATGAGTAAATGGATGGATGGATGGATGGATGGATGGATGGATGGATGGATGGATGGATGGATGGATGGACAGATGCACCTCAGAGCAGCAAACGTCTACAAACCATGCACGTTCTTGACTTCTCTCCTATGAATGAATCTCGTAAAACCTGCGTCAGCTTGCTAGCACGGAATGGCAAGTGGGACCCCTTCCTCCCCAGAGCACGAATACACTCCTGTAGGAAGCAAGATACAGGTCAATTAATTAATGAAGTAATGTTTTATGTTGCAGCAGGAATATTCCACCTGACTACATCAGGTAAAAACATGACTAGAGCAGGTCAATACATGGCTACTGCAGGTCAATACATGACTAGAGCAGGTCAATACATGGCTACTGCAGGTCACGATACAGCAATACACAGGAGAGAGCAGGTCACCCCATGGATAACGTATCTGAGCAGTAAACAACTAAGATTGTGCACATATTCTGACATGCAACAATTAACAATAAATAAAACTATAAAAAGTAAATACACCTAAATTTATATCACATATATTTTGATTTGTTTGTCAATTTATCTGACAATTAATATTAAAACGAGATCTCCATTATACAGCCATAAATACAAGAATACTTGTGACAACATGTGGGAGACTTACTTTTAGTGCTAACAGACTCTTGTTTATCTCGGCTCCCTCCATTCTCGTCTGTCGATCGGAACTCGATGTGTCTGCCCCTCGCTCATTACCTGCACACAACCCAACAGTCCATCAGATACACCTGCCATATTACAGTGAGTCAGTGGGGGAATTATTTCTTTACGTCACAGCGGGAATCTTTGACCTATACCTGATGACATATTACATAGAACATGCTCACAGATAAATCAGACCCGATTTGCCTGCCAAGTGAGATACAAAGTATATACTGGTTACCGTAGTGTTTGTCAAAACAACAACTCACCTGCCAGATCGATGAGAGAAAACTTTCCAAATATCTTGCTGTTCCTGAAATTAAAACATAATTTCGGATGAAACCCAACCTTCGGTGTTTTCTATGAATACCTAAAGTGAACGATTTATTGTTTTACATTGCAGTGGGAATCTTTCACCCGTACGTGATGACGAATACCTAAAACAATAGACCTCACAGTATGACACACACAGTATTTCATGTGAGTATTCTCTACAAGCCACAGCTGTAAACAAGAGCTGATGATATCATGGATACATTACCTCTTCCTGAGAATGATCTGAAACACAGCATGTGACCTGGATGAATGCTGATTGGCCGACGTTTGACCTGACGTCCTGCAACATAACATAGTCCATGTATTTACAATGTCCAAGTACTTACAGACATAGTTACAATGACAAAGTACTTACAGATACAATTACAATGTCAAAGTACTTACAGACGTATTTACAATGTCAAAGTACTTACAGACGTATTTACAATGCAAACGCATCTACAACTGTGGACATATTGACAATGCTGAATTCACTAGTGTCAATGTATTTACAATCTCAACACATTGGCACAACACGAACTGGAATCATATTACTGGTGCAGTATGGACTTCATTTTGGAAGAGGAAATAGTATAATTTGAGTTGATATTGTGTCACTGGTGTGTGAGTGAGTGATTATGGAGTCACTGGTGTGTGAGTGAGTGATTATGGAGTCACTGGTGTGTGCTGGCTTGTAAGACTGCTGCAATGTTAACACTGGAGATGGCATTGAATGACCGACGTGCCACTGCCGGTGACGCCTGCTGTGACACATGGTGACCGACGTACCTGACATTGTTGCCGTGCTGTATGAGCTGCAGGACCTGGTCAGACGTGTGCACCGTCTCCTCCTTCAGCCCCACCACCTGCACCTGCTGCTTGTGGTCCTCCAACACACGCAGCTTCAACTTGTTGTTCAGCAGATCAAACACCTGCAACACATCACCACCAGGTGTCACTCTCTCTCACACCACACCTAGCTGTCACTCACGGACACTGGGCCCATGCTACACTGGCTGTACACGTAGGTCCTAGTGCTACAAGAGATGTAACTATGCATGTATAGGGAATAATGTTAGATGTTTGAATTGGGGTTTAAAGCCGCTTTCAAGATTATTTCTCTTATATCACGGCTTGCCAGTTTAGAGCAGCAGGATACCCGCAACATCCAAAGCACTGAATGTTGCAGTAAACCTTCGAGCATCGGCTGGTACTGGGAACTAATGACTCGTGGTGCTACAATCATTCTGAATAACAGGACCCGGTTTTCGTTATTTTTTTTTTCTCGAGTCGAAGCTTACATAAAACATTAGAGATTACTTAACTCATATGAAGATTATTTTGTTTCCTTTTATTTATTTTTCATATGGAGGTTAGAGCTGCTTGCGTAACTATTTCACTCTATCACAGATTGTCAGTTTACAGAAGGATAAAACCCGTAGCACTGAGTCTTGAAGGTAAACCTGCAAGCAGTGGCTAATACTGACAATCCAAGAGTGCTATGATAAGATTTCTTTCAGTCCATAAGTCTAGAATGAAATACAGGGATATGGGTGAAATGGGCGAGAATTGTTACAAGTAAAGCTTTGACAAAGCATAACACTCACCTTCCCACTGTAAATTTCAAAGAAACTTGAGCCTACAGTTAAGTCCAGCTTCTTGTATCGAGAGTTAATTAACCGAAAAACATCTTTGGCTGAAAAAATAATAAATGTGAATATTTGTAAATACTTTATAGCCAGGGGCACTTGCTCAGAACAGTTTTAGATACCATGTGATTCTAAGTAAAAAAAAATATGGACCTACTAAAAATGTAATTCTGATTGCACGAACCATTTTTATCGCTACAATAGTAATAGCTAACCATATCATCAAGTATTGTAACAATAACAGTGTATTGTGTAATGGGCTTATACTTGTGGTGGGTCCCTGAAATTTGACACGCCCATCACAATAATACCGGTGTTTCTGGTAGCCCGACCAACCCTAATAAAAGTGTGCAACCATAGACATTTTTTTCAAGAATATTTTTTTAATAACTTTTTATGACGATCATCCTCGACCCTTATCTTTAACTTGCTCCACTTCTATATTTAATATAGTAACTGTTGTTGGGATCCTTCAAAGCACCAACAACAAACTGAAACATCTCTGGGAAATAATAGAAACCAGTTGCAGTGTTGCTTCCTAATACCCAGATTGTCGCCATGTTGTGTCAATAGTATTAATGCCCTGCGTAGTACCATTAGAATATTTGTTTGACAATTTTTTATGTTTGTATTTTTTCTTAAATAGGTCCCAATCTACCATGGTCTACTGAAATAAAACCAAACCACTTATAGTTTGTGAGCATACACTTTTCAAAGGTGGACTTATTTTAACCAATATCTTGGTCATTTTCAAATGCTTATTGAAAAATAAAATGTTACAAAAATTGCCTACCATATTGCCTACCAAAATGTATTCGTAAAAAAATTATCTTTTCCCTACCTATTTTGAAAATCAATATTACAGGAAACACACCTATTTTATTTTATTTTGGCCTTACAATTAATTGTAGCCACAACTTTTCTGAGAAACGAGGCCCTGGACTGAGATGGAAACAGTACTCCCCACCAACTAATCAGGCCGCTCATCCACAGAACAATCATAGGGCTATGAGAATAGTAACTCCATGATAACGTATATGAGTTACAACCGTTCTGTGGAACAGGACCCAGATAAATATGAAGCCTGGCAGCAGACAAGACAGGCTATGTTGCCTATGCACACCTGCTAAGAGATAGATTCCTTTAGAGCAGTCCTGCTGGCCTTTAGCTGAGAAATCTCCTCCCATCGTCTGAAATATATTAACTCGAAAATTGAGCAAAATAGACGTTAATGTTTATCATCATGTCGACTTGAATTGGTCAATACTTTTTCTCCGTAATTTAATGTCAACAAAGACTATTACAAACAAAGTTTTGGATAACAAGACACACTGAATCATCATGGAGTCTGAATCATCTTTAACATTGGTACAAAAGCGAGCACTAATTACAAAATAACATCTGATTATCCAGATTTCAACATGGCCAGTGGCGTATGCCACAGAAACTCACATGTGTTTTCCCACTGCCTGTCTGGCCGTAAGCAAAACAAGTGGCCATTCCTCCCTCAAATATACACTCAACTAGTGGCTTGGCTGTGTACCTGCCCAACAGACGAGAAAACAATGAGCAATGTTATGAAAATGTAAAAGCAACCAATAGAATAGTAAGAAATAATAAGGAACATCAGTGTTTTTACATTCATTGTTTAATATACACAGCTAAGTACAATAATAGGAAATGTTGCCAAATCATCCAACTATGACATATTTTATTTTAAAATCTTTTTAATTGGGGTTTAGAGTCGCTTTCAAGATTCTTTCACTTACATCACAACTTTCAGGGCAGGAGGAAACCTGCAACATCCGTAGCGCTGAATGTTGCAGTAAACCTTCGAACACCAGCTGGTACTGACAAAGACCAAGGATGATAACTGCACTGCCACTCTACAGACATCGCATCCTATCAATATCGCATCAGAAAGGTAACTTTC